>PVIC010030393.1:0-21929 GCA_004025085.1 Thryonomys swinderianus
TCTGGAGGGCCTACTTGGCCTGAGCTGACAAGAGCTCTGCGGAGTGATGGTGCATCATCAGAGCCCACTCACACAATGGCCACGAGCCTTTCAAAGAAGGCACGAAGGGAGCTTTCCAGGGGACAACGTGGTGATTACCAACTTCTTAAAATACATGCCGTTTAGTATGATTGTGAATAAGGAACCAGTTTGGGGGCTACATGTGCTCAAATCCTTTCAGGACTTGCTTTCTGATCTAGACTATGAAAGGAAGGGACCTAACTCAGAAGAAGTGTTATAAAATAAAGTGAGCCTAATACTTCATGGAATTCACCTCATTTGAACTTTAAGAGGCATCCAGGACCTGCACATGAACCACAGTAATACACCCGGTGTTGCTTGCTACCTGTGTTGAGACTCCATTTAAGTCTCCTCAGCAGACTGCTGATTGGTTCAGAGAAGAAAACAGATATATGAGAGTTATGAACAGCTCTGCCTGAGGACAGGAAAGAAACCCCCAGAATTCAATTTCAAAAACGGAATAGCAGGGGCTGGGGATTTAGCTCAAGTGGTACCGCACCAACCTTGGATGCACAAGGGCCAGAGTTCGATCCCTGGTACCACACACACACACACACACACACACAAAAAAACCCAGAATAGCAAATGAGCAAGTGTTCAGTGCCAGGTAAGTTACACTGCCTAGTGGCCCTATCAAGAAGACAGATAATTGGCACCTGGCACTTAACACCATCTTAGCCTTTGTCATAAAAAACTGAAAGAGCCTGTGAGCTCCTTAAGGCAAGAGACTATGTCTTATTCATAAGTTTATTCCCCAAACCTGCCTCAGTGTGTGGTGCACAGAAAGTGCCAGTAACACTTACAGGTCTAATGAATAAAAGTCAGGACTCGCTCTCTGGAGAAGGCAGTAAAGAAGCGCAATTGCTGCCCGTGCTGTAGAGAGCGACAGATGACGCCCAGGCTAACTCCAGGGAGAGGTTAAAACCCTTCTAACGTCTACAGCCTCTGGTCAGAGGTGACTCGGAATTGAGTAAGAGGATGTGTGCGAGTAACTGTGGTTTGAATTACTAATTATCAAATTAGCTTTATTGGGAAGCATTGGCAAACCAACCCCTACTCTTTCCTATGGTTTACTTGAAGACAAGATGGATAATATTTATTCAGAATCAATTGCAGTTGGTTAGAATTCTTAGCAAATTAAGTCACAGACCCAACTACTTAGAAGTTACTCAATTATTAAAAGCATAGTAAGTAATTCATTTTATCAAAAGCTTCAGTTTTTATGAACAACATCAATTTTTTTGTCTCTTTGCAATGTAGTGGTTGGCCATCCTGGCTTTACATTAGCATATTTTCCTAGGGGTCTTCTTAAATATTCCAAACCTAGGATTCATTCAACACATTCAACTTGGCCTCCTGGGGTTAAGCCCACGGATCAGCATTTCCTGAAGCCCTGCAAAGGGTGTTGCTGTGTAGACAACGTTGGGAAGCACTTTTTAGAAGGAACAAAATCCCAGTGAAAATTTAGCTATCTAATCACTAAACTGTTAACTCGTCAAAAACTGTCTTACATACATCTCCAGTCCCAGAAATAGTAATGCTAAAGCATACAGAGCAGTTAGAGATAAATATACGAGTTCTCTGAAGTGTCTTAGAAAAACGTTTCAATGTAAAGTTTCAATGGAAGAAGGAGAGAACAGATTTTATATGAAGACTTACTTTGAATGTTTCTGAGAGTTGCTAAGTTCTGGAAATACTGACAAGTTCAGCATTTCAGTCAATAATATTTAGGTTTAGGGCCAGGGATTTAGCTCAGTGGTTCTGGCATCTGCCGCACAAGTGCAAGGTCCTCAAGTTTGATGCCCAGTACCACACACCGCAATACCGGATGTGGTAACTCGGGCCTGTAGACCTAGAACTTGGGAGGCAGAGGCAGGAGGACTGCTGTGAGTACAAGGCTAGCCTGGGCTACATAGTGAGTTCAGGGCCAGCCTGAACTACAAAGTGAGACCCTGTCTAAAAAAAAAAAAAAAAAAATTAGGTATAAGCAGCTGTTCTTCATTCAAGTCTGAAAAGTTGGGATAAGAGATGGATCTGATGAATATTTTATTTGTTCTTGTGAGGTATTTCTTTAGCTGTTTGGATGTCAATGCTTATGCAAGGACAAGTAAAGGTACAAGCCAATATCAAAGATGTTGACAAAGGAATAAGAAAATGAAATGCAAGCATATTTGACTTTAGTGGCTCTCTTTTTATTTTGCTTAAGATAATAATGAGTTAGTACTGATGGAAAATATCATTTTAAAATATGCTATAATGATATCTACATGGTCAAAATTGTTTGATTACTGAAACAAAGTCTCCAAAGAATATTTTACTTGCATTTCATAAACATTATAAGTCAATATTTACAAGAATATACTTTTTAAATGATCTATATCTCCAAAGTACTTATCTTCCGTAAAGCAGTTCTCTACATAATTTAGAAATACAAAGTTGGACCTTGTCCACAAAAGAGATTCTGAGACATCTCACAAGTATATGTCTGAAATCTAAGAAAATATTTACTAAGTGGATCCAGATTTGTTACAGTGTCATGTTCTCACCCTGTTAAATATATAGGATTATATCTGAAAGCCAAATACCTCCAGGACATCATTCAAAATTACAATTCTAAGGAAATCTGTTTAAGACAAGGGCATCAATTATTATGACATCTCTAAAAACTGTTAAAACACATTGTGACATCAGCCTATTGTTAAGTGATTTTTTTAGTTCTTTTGAGATTTCATGTACCTGACCACTCATGAGAAGTCAGTGATTACCTCCGAGCATCTCTTCCCTTTGATCTACCTATTAAATTCTGTATTAATGATTTTTCTTTATAAAAAATAGATGTAACAGGATATTAAATTGGGTCTCCATCCCAGTTCATCTGAAACCCTAAAAGTTGAGGAGAAAAAACAACTATTCATTGAATACTACCAGAACAAATTCTAAGCCAAAAGCAACATAGTAGACCTCTTTTACAGGACTTGCATATAAAGTAGTCAAGAACCAGTTTTGCACTTCATTACCTGCTCCGAGGATATAAAGAGATGAAAGCAAAAATTGCAAAAGCTACTTAGGTAAAAATACATTGATGTGTTGTGAATCCCAACCCCCACTCTGCCCCTGCAGGAAGCAAGGGAATTGGAGGAGCCACCAGAATACGCAGCCTTATAGACACAGGTCTGACTAGATCTAAGGAGCTAGATCTAAGGAGCGGAAGTAGGCTGAAGAGGACTGCAAGGGGGATCCTCTTGCCTGCTCATGGTCCGAGTTGGGCTCTTGGTCAGTGTCTCTTAGACCAAGGTATGTGGAAGAGTCGGAGGACTGAGTAGCGTGTGTGCACGTGGGAGTGGGAGGATGGGATGGATGGGCATCTCACCAATTTTCCAATTTCCAGCGTTTTAATAGTGCTGCTATTTAGTGGGTCTGGTTGGATAACCCAAGGCTGTCGCTTCACATGTTACTTCTCATCATCCCCTCCTAAGCACTAATTCTATATAAGTTGGTTCTGTGGAGGAAATAGCCTTACAGATTCTGAAGCCAAACTCACTAGCTTCCATATTGTAACCCTTGTCTTTAAAGAACTTTGGAGGAAACAGTGTTAACCTCAGGTTTAGTTCTCCCATCTGAGAGATGGAGGTAATAATAATCCTTCAGGAGTTAGGGCAAATAAAAGAGACAACCTATGTGTCTGCTTCACACTCAAAGGAGCAGAACCCAGGACCTCTCCACCCCCACACTGAGAGGTTCTTTAGGCACACTAATGTTTTATTATGTGGCTTAAAGTGAAAAGCCTCTATTTCTGCTTTTTTTACCTGGGAGACTGCCAGTCTTTCAAAAGCACTCTTAACAGATAGATAAATTATCTATTATATGTGGGTTTGCTATCAGTTTTAGTAGCTTCGGTCCTCATTTTGTGGGTGACTCAGTGCTGGGCCTAATTACTACGGATATCAACCTCAAAAGTGTATTGTTTTGGCTTTAACTTTTCTATTTGCCTAATCTATACCACATCTTTTCAGACATACTTTAACTCCCCCCAACACATCCGTGGCATTCACCAGATATGAACAGAGGAAATCGTAACTGGGTCAGTTGAAAAGCACAGGATACTCTTGAGTTCTTTCAGTCCCCAACCAGGCTTTTGTCCAGAAAGCATCAGGAAGCTGAGGGAGCTGATTACAGGAGAGCAATGAACAGGTAAGAGGTGGACCTAGCAGCAGTGGCTGCAGGAAACCTTCAGCACCTACAAGGGGGAAAGTGGAAGAGCTTGTTTTCATTGTTGTTTTAGTGGTCTGAGTATTTTTATGTATTCCCCCTACTCTAAAAGCAAAGGCTGACCGGTGATTGTTTATGTCTACACTATCATTTACTTGCCTCTTACATAAAAAAGGTATTTTGTTTCTGAGCCCGCTGAATACTTTCCCTGGAGAGCCCAGGCAGGGGCTTCAGGGACTGAGTAAATGCATCTAATGATAGAGAATGGAGCACAGGACAAAAAAAACCCGAGATGCTGTCTGATTCCAGGCCTGCTGGAAAGTCACATCTATTCTTATTATCATCAGAAAAGACTTCTCAAGTGTTTGGAAACCCTTTAATGAAGCCTTCATAGACACAAACCAGTTTATGTTGGTATAAAAATCCACAGACTCAGCACAGCTCAAGCTTTCATACTTGAAATCTCCTAGGAAAAAATATTTGAGAAATGTCTACCTTTGGAGGCATAAGCTGCCTAAAAAGAGAAGCAGATTCATGCTAATTGTAGCTAGGCGCAGAAGGCACTATAAAAGGCACCTCAAAGATCTTACATATCGAAATATCTTTATTTCGATTTCAGGTTGTATCACTTCAAGACAAATTGTGATTGATTGTATCTCACAAGCAATCTGTTTTGTTTTAAATGAGATAACAGTAAGAATAAGGGTGATGTTTTCTATTCTAGATCAGAGAGGTACTTCTCCAGCTCCAGGCCCCACTTTAATAACCACCTTCTATGTGTGTTCATTCCCTTGTTCGCTCCTTTTCTAACTGGCATTTGTTTACCCTACCTAAATTCAGCACCATGGAAGCTCAATTGTCTATCAGAGGAGAGACAGATAAGAAAATCTAGCTGAAAAGAACTTTAAGAAACACATCATGAACAGGAACTCTATTCACAGTGAAACATCCCACACCTTCAGATAAATAAATGTATCTCGGCTGTGCCTGCTCCACAGGACTTACTCAGAAGGAAGCATATCAGATCATTACACAATAATAAAATCCTTGATTGTTAAGCAAATAAATCATTTTGTATTTTAATGCAAATTAACCAAAGCTTTTATGTTAGTAAGGTATGGTAATCAATCCAGGAAAAAATAACTCATTTTCATAGAGAAATTAATTTATATGAACTATTACTATGAGAAGAATCAGTAAAGTAGTAATTTGAAATAAAGAGGGGGAGGGGCCAGGGAAAGAAGCAAATCAGTGCACTATAATCCTTAAAACCAGGTTCTTGTGAAAGCGTATTTTTAAGACCGAACTTAAAAATAATTCTGTTTGATATATTTTAATATGTAGGAGTTTAAAACCTCAGCTATACATCAATTTGGAAAAAAACATGCCTTACAGACAGAAGATTTTCAAATCATTCTGTTGTTTTGACTTTTGGAATGTCCTTTTCTCTCTTTCAGCTATTTTTTAACCATGATAGGAGCTTCCCTGTCTTGAAGACATTTAAAAATACTTCATTTTGAAGAAACTATCAAAGGGACATCAACTGGCACATATGCTTGGCATCAGGGCACACCAAATGGCCCAATTAAACCATTTGCAGTCTTTGCAAGACACAATTTAAATGTACCCGAGAAATGTCAACTGGTACCTCATGCGAAATTATCTTTACCAATGAGCTATGCCTCAGGAACAAAGCACATTAATCCCTGCAGAAACCCAGGAGGTACCATTTGTCTCCAAGCCACAGGGGCTGAGAGCTGCCACGGAGGAGGAGAGGGCTTTTCCAGCTGAACACATCCGGTGCAAACACCTTCCAAGAGACAGAGTAGCTGACACATGAAGTTGCCACTACTGCCCCCTGTCGGAACAGTGTGCCTCACACCGGCTTCTAGAAAAACCACAGGAGGGAAGCTCCACACTTGTCCTCCGGAGCAATTCTGCAGCACTTCCTAAGAAGTCTTCCCAGGATGACAAATTTAAAGGACAGTGCAGTGAAGGGTGGGGAGCATTATTATTAGCAACACTGCAAAGTCAAGCCACAGCTTCTGCACTGGAAAAAAAAAAGAAGAAATTAATGAAAGAGTGGGGCTAGCTCCAAAGTGACACCAGGAATAGTACCACAGGTCCTGGCCTTCTCTCTGCCTCCAGCACAGACTTGGCAGCACAGAATGGGTCCATCCTGGCACATCCAAGAGCGACAAGCCTGTATCTTGGAGCTCAGGAGCGCTTAGCCTATGGCTGGCCCCTCTCAGTGGCAGCCTTTCCTGTTGCTAAGATACTTGTTAGGAATTCCCTGCTTTGTGTGCTTGCCAACATTTGCCCGGCCTTTGTTCTCGCGTGGTTCACCTTTCCGCTCGGGTGCTGGGTGCTGGGTCTGTTGTGACCACTGTCTGCCGTAGCAAACTGCTCACCTGCTTTCATGGCTTGCCCCCTTGGCAGGGTGGTTTTCTGCCACTATGCGCAAGCTTAATTGTTATTCATAACCATGAATATGTCTAGTGGCTAACTAAAAACTGGTTCGTTACACTTCAAGGAACACAGAAGGCAGAGAGCTGAGGGAATTCCAGGGAAGGAACACAACTTATGAGCCCATAAACACTAACCTAACTAGTAAGCAAACATATATTTGAACATGCCTTCCCGTAACTGTAGAATATGACAGGGTAAATTCTAGTGGCTAGTATACACTGATACCAGACACTCATTATATTGGTACATATGTGACAATAATATACTTAGGCCAGTGCTTTTAGAATGAGCATATTTACTAGAAAGTTGTAGCTTTTTTTTTTTTTTTTTTTGCTTTTTGAGACAGGGTCTCACTTTGTAGTTCAGGCTGGCCCTGAGCTCACTATGGTGCCCAGGCAAGCCACCGCGAACTCAGCAATCCTCTTGTCTCTGCCTCCCGAGTGCTGGGATTACAGGCGTGAGCCACCACGTCCGGCATTTTGGTATGTCGTGTTGATTGTTGGTGGGCGTGTCTCCACGCCCAGCATTATATGTGGTTACCGGGGATCGAACTCAGGACCTTACGCTTGCGAGGCAGGCGCCGGAACCACTGAGCTAACCCTCCGGCCCATGTAGCATTTTTAATATATAAGCAACATTTTATTAAAACCTAAATCAATAAATGATGTCATTTTAAATATATCTTTAATTTTATATTCAAAGATATATTTAAGGGCCAGAGATTTAGCTCAGTGGTTCCAGTGCCTGCCTAGCAAGTGCAAGGTCCCTCTTTAGATCCCGGTAACCACATACAACAATACCAGGTGTTGTGACTCATGCCCACCAGCAATCAACACCACATACCACAATGCCAGGTGTGATGGCTCGTGCCTATAATCCCAGCACTCTGGAGGCAGAGGCAGGAGGACTGCTGAGGTGAGGCTTGCCTAAGCTACATAGTGAACTCAGGGCCAGCCTGAACTATAAAACAAGACACTGTCTCAAAACAAAAAAAAACCCAAAAACCATATATTTAAGAGCATGCTGATTATTTATAAGATTTTTTTCTTTGTTTGTTTGTTTGTTTGAGACAGGATCTCATTTTGTAGTTTAGGCTGGCCCTGAGCTCACTATGTAGCCCAGGCAAGCCTTGAACTCAGCAATCCTCCTGCCTCTGCCTCCCGAGTGCTGGGATTACAGGCGTGAGCCACCACACCCGGCACTCATGCTGATTATTTAAAAAACCAATGTACTCCTGAGTTATGTTCATGCCTACTGAGCATGGCATAGCATCTACGCAACCTAATTTACTTATGAAAACCTCAGTAGAAAAAAAGGAAATAACTTTAATGCAGGCTTTATCACGCCTAACATATTCAGTTGCATAAAGCTCTAGTGACACTGAGTCCATGTATGGCCGGACAATGGCCCTGATGGTTTTGCACAGTGACAGCTTCCTGACTCTGATCCTGGAGCAGACAGGGAGCCTGAGACACAAACCGAGAGAAAGGAGATCTTCAGGGTCACGTGCTGAGTTTACTAGGAGAACGGAGGGAAGTTCCTCCAAACTTGGTGAAATACCAAAACCATTCCCAGTGGCTGTAAACTTTAAATTCTTGAAGTGTTTGATGTGGAGTCCTTTCAGAGTAACACCAGGACCCCAAATCTACTTAATAGCATTCACCATAATAAGGATTTCACTGCACTTCTAAAAGGAATTACCTTGGATTCATTTCTGTTCACAGAGTTGTCCTGATACTGTTAGCACCATTCTTCATTCTTCTTTTGAGTCCATAAGGGTCACACACTTTCCAGGGACTGCTGACCTAAAGCGCTCCTCGATCTCCACCCGAGCAGCCTGCTTCCCCCAGGTGGGGCGCAGCAGGGCGATGCTCTCACCAGGCCACAGGCTGCAGCCTTCCCTGCAGAAGCACCTGCCACCTGCCTCTCCCATTCTTCCAGAATGTGCGAAAGCTGTATGTTGCTGGGATCTAATCATTCTCAGAGAATATAACGTATTCTACCAATTTACTTTGAAAGAGTATCTTTTTGAGTTTCATTCTTTTTTTTTTTTTTTTTTTGAGACAGGGTCTCACTTTGTTGTTCAGGCTGGCCCCGAGTTCACTATGTAGCCCAGGCAAGCCTCGAACTCAGCAATCCTCCTGTCTCTGCCTCCCGAGTGCTGGGATGACAGGCGTGAGCCACCACGCCCTGCTGAATTTCATTCTTATTCATTACAGTCTAACACCAAATTTCTTTTGCTAGTCTCTCAGAATAGAAACATAATTCTTAAAATAATATAACAAATATCTTCGGGCTAATATACTGTGGACACTTCTTTTAAGGAAGATTTAATGGTATTTACCAGTCATAGGGACCTTCACACAAATTAAATGAAACTAAGAAAATGACAGCCCTGGTCAAGACCATCAGGAAATTTTAGTGCAGCAGCACTAAATCAGATACATGTAGCTTTTATGTTGTGGCTGAGCCATTATATCAAAATCAACTGAAGGATCGTTTGACTTTTTCAAGCCTGATGAAATGCCAGTTTTATCGGGAGCAAAAGGAAAATAAACAATCATTGTAAAACTTCTTTCCTTAATGTAAAAATATGGATCTTCATAAAAATCCTAATCTGTGAAAATTTCAATTGTGTGTCAATACATACAACCATGTAGAATTTTATACACATATATGTAAAATATTTATGTATTCTACATGAAAGATTACTCAAATTTTTTCTACAGGGTTTTAGGGGATCCTTTTACAATAATAAAGTCCAAAGTAACTAACATTTCTATTTCTGCAAAGGCAAGTAAAATTTCAAGGCCTTAAATTTCCATAAAGTCACAAATATTTTTTTTTTTTTTTGAGACAGGGTCTCACTTTGTAGTTCAGGCTGTCCCTGAGCTCACTATGTACCCTAGGCAAGCTGCTGCGAACTCAGCAGTCCTCCTGTCTCTGCCTCCCAAGTGCTGGGATGACAAGCATGAGCCACCACGCCCGGCACTGTGGTATGTGTTATTGATTGCTGGTGGGCGTGTGTCTCCATGCCTAGCATTGTATGTGGTTCCTGGGATCGAACTCAGGACCTTGCGCTTGCAAGGCAGGCGCTGGAACCACTGAGCTAACCCTCTGGCCCAGAAATATGTTTTCTTTTGACTACTACAAAGTGAAATAAATATAGGTACAGTAGCCTAAAGAGAAAGGAAAGCCACCTCCCTTCTAACTCAGGCTGTCACCCTAGACAAAAATAATTTTGGATTATGAGTTTGAACAAAAGAAAATAACATATACCTACAGCTGGGCACAGTGCCACACACTGTATTCTCAGCATACAGGGACCCTGAGGCAGAAGAATCAAGAGTATGAGCCCAGCCTGGGCAAACTAACAACCTAGTAAGACCTTCTTTCAAAATAAAAATGAAGAAAAGGCCTTGAACATGTAGCTCAGTGCTAAGGCCCTGGGCGTGTGCGTGTACACACACACGCACACACAACCACACACATGTACACACTCATGCATGCGCACAAATATACCTAAAAAAATTTAGTAAGTATATGCTGATGCCACTATAAAATTTTGGTTTTGTTTCTGAAATGCTTTGGCTAGCTTCTCTAAAATAAATCAAATTCTATCTGAATACAGCAAAGAAAGAAGCTTAAATACTCTGTCTGTAAGACACAGTTTTCTATGGTTAGTATGTGCCCCTAAAAGTTGAGGCACTGCAAACTTAATCCACGGATATGCTAGTGTGGGTGGGCGAGGGTTAGAGGTCTAGTTATGGTGAGGGTGTTCATGGGTGGGTTAACGCCCTTCTCAGCAGAAAGATCCACCCTGTCGAGAGAGTCCAGTCTACCTCACTCCTCTCTTCTCTCCTCTCCCACTTTTCTACCATGCTACAGAGCAGTACAGACCTCTCACCAAAAGCAAAGATGTTGGAACCATGTTTCTAGACATACCAGCCCTCATAACTGAAAGCAAAGTAAATCCTATTCTTTTTAAATCACTTAGTCACACATATTTTCTTATCACAATAGAAACTAGACTGACACACAGCCTGTCATGAAACATGACTTCAACACTGAATTATTACCGATATCACAATTAAAGAGAATATGTTTCTTCATGTTACACTGTATATATTAAAACAGATTCCTATCCTTCATATGAATGAGACAACTAAGAATGAGGTGATAAATTTACATAATTCAACTGCCACATTACCTTCTAGTCATTCACTCTTAAATATGAAGCTTTGAGAATCCATAAAATGTTTCAGTGTACAAAAACCCAAGCCCAGCTCTCTGCCCTTCAGAGAAATCAGCAAAAGTCTTTGGAAAACATTTACTAAGAAGATCCAGCATTTACTAACTGGAGCCATAGTAGAGAATTCCTACTTTAAGAAACAACAACAACAAAAAACTCAACTCAGTGCCAGGATGCAGTTCAGCCATAGCACACCTACCTAGCATGTACCATTGCTGGGACCACAAAATCAAACACAACTAAACCTCTAACAATTGAAATGAATAGTCAAAATGATTTTCTCAATTTTCCTTGAATGATTCATTCTTTTTCTCACTGTGAGGTTTCCTACTATGCTTTCCCATGACCCCTTTCCCACGTTGTCAAGGATGGTTAAGTAGGCAGTAACTCAGACATAGAAAATAGCACCATAAACAGAAATAAAATTAAATGCGTTGCTTCAAGTATTTGAAATTATTTTTCACATATAAGGAAATGAAACACTGAAACCTTCTCTAATTCGTCTAAGAACCACTAAACACTTTCTCCTTTGGTGCCAATGATAAGAGATCTATACTCAGCACTTGAAGCACTTCGGAGGGGAAGACCATCGTCTTGGAACCTCTGGTCTCTTAGGGTCAAAAGAGATACTAGAACATCCAGGACACTCAACGGCCAGTCAGTGTTGATTTTCATAGATACTGGCATACAGAATTGTCATTTACTCTTCCTGCTGACAAAGAGGATGGGCTGCGAGCCACAACTAAGATTTTAAGAGGAGACCAGAAAGCAAATTCTCCCCCAGGGTAAATTAATATCCCTACTGTTTCGTGTTGGTGACTTCCAGTGTTTAAAACGACGGCACTTGTACATGCCTCGTGAAGCCACCGCTTTCATTCAGTGCATGTATATAGAGGCATGATTTTACTTCACAGCATATGGTAATAAATTTAAGATTAAATACTTAATTGTGAAAGAAAAAAAAAGAACTGCTCTTGCTAGAATCCAAGTTCTGTGTGAAAGTAGCCAACGCTGTCTCATTAGCTAGTGAGCTAATGGAAACGGTGCCAGTATTCCTTTCAGTGTCTAGAAAACAGAGGCTGCAATGTGCCAAGTCTTCACTGATTTATTTTTGTAAACAGCAGTGTAATACACTCAAGGAAGCCAAAAAAGCAAATTTTAAAAAAATAAATATTCATCTGGAATCAAGATGGATATGACCTTTTTACCTCTACCTATTACTGACAATTCAGACAGACTATGCAGACTGGCCATTCATTTATCTTCACTGCCTCTGTAGGCACTACCACAACTCAGGTTTTAAAGTGCCCTCAATTTGGCATTCCTGTGGTGCTTATACAAGGCATCACATTATTTCACCCATGTACCTTATTATTTTCTGACCTTTCTGCAAAATCTGATAATATAAATCTACAAAATGAAGTAACACTGAAGAGTTGTACTTTTCTTCCTCAGGATCCCTGCACCTAGGCTTCTGCTTTGAGTCTAGTTCTCCGAAGAGTCGCCATCATGGGATTCAGAACTGGATACACACAGAAGCCCAGCCTTTGGAGTCTGGGTTCCAGTACTCAGTGGCTACAAAGACTAGAGCAAGTCACATCAGCTTTGCAAGCTTCGGCGTTACACTTAGCAGATGGAGATAACTCAGCATACAGCCCATTATTTGCTTAAAACAACTAAATAAATGAATTCATGTAAAATACTCAGGGGAACTGAGGACTGAAGTCAGTAATAGTCAATTATTATTATGCATCAGTATGAATACTTATCTAAAATAAGCTGTGAAAGAAAATGAATTCTGTGCATATTTGCAGAGATTACTTTCTCTTTTGATTCAGATATTATCTTAAAAGTTTAGGTATTCTAGATGAATTTACTTCCACAATCTATAAGTGACCTATGATACTAGGATTCTTACATGCAAATCAAGCTATGGTCTGCACTGTTTTTAAAAAAGCAACAGTTGGGACGGAGATTTAACTCAGTGGTTCTGGCGCCTGACTAGCAAGCGCAAGGTCCCTGGTTCGATCCTGGTAACCACATACAACAATACCGGGCATGGTGCTCACGCCCACCGGCAGTCAGTACCACATACCACAGTGCGGGGCTTGGTGGCTCACACCTGTAATCCCAGCACTTGGGAGGCAGAGGCAGGAGAATTGCTGAGCTTGAAGCTTGCCTGGGCTACATAGTGAGCTCAGGGCCAGCCTGAACTATAAAGTGAGACCCTGTCTCAAAAAAAAAAAAAAATCAACAACAGTTAATGTTTGTTTTCATGCTTCAGGCTGCATTTCTAATATGTATATCTGTGAGTGTTGAATCAGGCTCTCCCACCTTCAGGGTAGGAGGAAGAGTTTTGTGCATGAGAAGTAAAATCAGCTCATCTCTGAAACAAATAGTTCAGTGGTGAAGGGTTCACTCGTCTGGGCTCAGTCAGGGCCGCAGACTGGGGAGAAGCAAAGATGCGAGTCAGCACAGAGACTGAGCCCACTGGCCAGTGAGTCACACACGCGAGTGAACAGGTGATCAGCAAGGCAGGAAGGGCCAGGACCCACGCGCGGGGGCTGGACTTTGTTACCCAAGCCAAAGTGTGAATCCTGGATACTCTGCAGGGAGTCGGGAGGGACAAGGCTGGGGTTTATGGAGAGTCCCCTCTGGCTCAGAGAGGACTGCCAAGTGCTTCAAAAGGAAAGCCCCAGGGAGGCCGGGAGTCTCCTCCGGCCCTGCTCCTCCCTCACAGTCTTCCTCCGCTCCTCTCCTCCTCTAAAGACATCTCAAGTCCTCAGTTTCTGCCTTAGGCACTGCCACGCCAGGGCTCTGACAGAGGTGTAAGAGGTCTTATGCTTCCTATCCTATCCATCCAGTTTCCAAAATACACTGATTCTCCACAGTGCAGGCAGAGTAACAGTTAAAGTACAAACTGAATGATTTTACTTATCTACATGAGTCCCTTCCAATGATTTCATTGTAACACTTCCATTAAAATCTATTTTGCTCTTCGCTACCCTTCATTCACAATCATCTAGCTACACGAACAGTCTTGTGCTTACTCTTTGCATCCAGCTCTCTCCTGACTCAGGAACAGTCTTCCCTGCTCATGGGATGCTCTCCAGCAGCCCCTCCCTCCCCTTCAGGCTCCTCCCACCCACCAGAGCACTCAGTTAAAGGCTGCTTTCTTCTCCACTGACCGCACCCCTGCTGTTCTCTAATTCAGAACCCTCTCTTCTTCCAAGCTCTTTTTGAGGACTTGGAGCCGTTCTGTTGTGCGCGCGCGCGCGCGCGCGCGCACGTGTGTGTGTGTGTGTGTGTGTGTGTGTGTCTGCGAGGAGGGCTGGTTGGTTTGGTTTCTGTTTGTCTCTAGAGTAGGCTGTCAATTCAGTGAAGACAGGAAGTACATCTGTTCCAGAATAAAGTAAGCATTCGATTAATATTTAAGGGAATAAGTTAATGAACAAAGAATAAACAAATTTTAGAGATTTTTAAAGTGAGAATCATTAACTTAAAAAAGCATAAGTGAAAATACTATTTTTGAAGGAAAAGGAGAAAAAGAGTAAAGAAACTGCATAAAAATACAACATTTTGAAAGACAGTGACCATGGTCTATGAACCCTATCAGGTTATTTGCATTATTTATTTCTTTTAATCTCTGAAGTGATTGTCAGAGTCAATGGGCCAAATAGCTAATTATGTCCCTCCAGATCACTCTTTCTCTTCTACCTTGTATTAGAGGATTTAACCTCTAATGAGGTCTGGATTTAGCCTCTGGCTTTGGGAAGTAATCTCTTGGCCCTTAGAATATTAGACATGTCTCTGACTGCCCAAGGGTCTTAGGATGGTCTAAGGATAGGGTACGTGCTGGCCTTGCCAGAAAGATTTAACAGTGGGATTTAAGATGTGGCTTTGACCCAGAGTCTGAGATGAACCACAAAGGCAATGGATCAATCAGTGGTGTCTGTGTCTATGGAGCTCCAAAGCTCTCGCCACTGAGGCTTGAGTGAGCTCCCTGGCTCGTGACACTCAGTGCATACTGTCACATAAGCGCGGCCAGGAAAGGAATGGTTCCTCATTCCAGAGGGGCAGGAGAATGAGATGGTACTGGTCACCGTTTGTGTCCACATGTCCCCTCCAAAGCCTCATGTGGTCACAGGCTATTTTGGAGGTGGCTGGATTTAGAATGTGTGACGGATAATGAAGGAAGGAGGCCCAAAGGCACTAGAATTAAGGGCATGAGTGCTACCCACCCTAAGTAGTGTAGATAAAATAAAGGGTCAGAAAGGCACAGTTAGGCTTTCTTCTTGCTTTTTCTGCTTCCACCCCCATGAACTGTTGCCCCTCTCCCATGCTTTGGAGCCAGCAGATTATGGACTAAAACCTCTATTCCCTGTAATCCAAATAAACCTCTTCCCCCTTTACTTTGGCTGTTGAGTATTGTGTCTCAGCAAGAAGAGAAAATTAACTAACACAGTGCTTTCCTGTACTGATTCATGGGCTTTTTCCATTGTTTGACTTAAATTTGTATCATTTTCTTATAATAAACCACAACTATGAACATAACAGCTTTTAGTAGGTTTTTTGAGCCCTCAAGTAAATTAAGGAGCTTTGTTGATTGAGAACCTCCACCCAAAAGAAATATGGACATCCCTCGGAATGGTTCGATCTAACGGTACAGTTGGCTTAAACTCTTGCATCTACCATGATCTCTGACCTGGGAGGTGGTGTGGGTTACATAAATAGCCTCACCCTTTGCTTCATAGCTGAGGGCAAACAATGGAGACCACAGATGAAGGCTAGACAGAGGGACAAAAGAGAACTAGGAATTTTCCATGAGGCTTTCTCCTGGTAAGACTGCCTTGGACTGGCTATGTCCTGCTCAGAAAAAAAGTCACTTGTCCACCCCTTTTCCCTCTGGACAATCACATTTGTAATTAGATTAGTTCCTATATAAATGAATCCCTCTTAATATCTAGTTCAAGTGGGCCATTTTTCTTCTTCTAAGAAGCCTCTCTGACATGGGAATGCACTATTTCATTAGAAAACTGAGGGCCAAAGATGTCAAAATAACTTGTATAACATCACATAGTACATGGTAAAAGTAAGACTTCAACTTGCTTTGTCAAGGGGAGAGTTTATGATTTTTTCTTTATAACAGAAGAAATGTTACAAAGGAGATGAAGAAAGAAAAGCAACAGAAATAGTTTGAGACTAGGAACAGTCATGGGCATAGCCCCTAATAATAAATAGATCAAGGATATAGTTCAGGAAGCACTGTGAAGGATTACATACAAAATTCTGCAAAGAAAGCCAAGAACTTAGCAACCTGGGAACTTAGTCAATGTGCCACCAGAATATTTAAAGTTTGGGCCATTAAATATATAAAGGAAAAAAATGAAATCACATGAACATGCTCTGAATGTCAATTAGTAATGGTGAAGGAAAGACTGTGTGTATACATATATCGGCGTGAGTATACACACTCATCTACACACATACACACCTATATAATGAGACCACAGAGAATAAAGAATAAGAGCAGGAAAGTGAAGAGACAGATGGCTAAGTTGATTTCATATACCACAGATAATTTGGTAACAATATTTTGAACTGATGGGCAGCATTTCTCATTGTAGAGAAGGAATGTTTCATAATAAACACTGGCAAAGAAAAATATATTACTGCATGAAATAATTTCTCACATTTCCAAGTTAATATGCAAAAAGTAATAAGAAAAAAGTGATTTTCATGAAAATCAATACACAGTTTGAATCTGTCATTTTATGCATATTGTGCAAAATAGTACTAAATCTCAACTCTGGGGGCAAAATAGCAAAATGGTAAAATGTGGACTTCAAAATTTGGCCGAATTTCTTTAATCGAACAAAATATAAAATGTTTTTGAAGGAAAACATCAATTAACAAAGTAAGATCATTCAATCTTACTACTGTTTTTAATATCTCTAACAAGTAAAAACAATCAAGGCTAGAAAAACCTCAGAGCTACCTCAAGCCAATTTAACTAAATTATAAATGTAGTGAGTAATGATATGAAAAGACCCTTTCCATTCTCTGAACTTCAGCAACCCTAGAATTTAGTCAGTGTGCCATCAGAATATTTAAAGGTTGAACCATTAAATATATAAAGAAAAAAACACCTCAGGACAAACCATGAGGTCATTCTGATTTTAGAAAAGACATTTCAGAAGTCTAACTCCAATCCTTTTTTTTTTTTTTTTGGTCCATTAAATCAGTGGGCTAATCAGGGGGTAAAGCCAGCTCTCTTTTCGCCAAGAACAATAAGAGCACAATTTGTTGAAAGAATGTTTTTATTCAACACTCAGTCTGGTACTCAGCCATGAAGGAAGTTTCAGCGCATGGAAACGCACTGGCAAAAGGAGAGTAGATACAGTCCTAAAGGTTAAGAGTCCTGCTTTGTAAATGATTCTTTTTGCAAGCTAAGCAAATAAATTCGATGTTAGGCCTCTCCAGTCCTCTCATCTTTAAGCTGAGGAGAGGGCTGGCCTAGATCCTGTTAAGCAAACAGATCCTTTCCTTTGTACCAACTCCTTTTTCACTGGTGATGCCTGCTGGCCAGGAAGAAGTGTGCTCCGCACTGAGCAGGAAGAAGCACTAGGGTCACTCAGCAGCGTCAGCCTGGGCGAGCTGTGGTAATACGCTGCTTATCGGCCCTGTCTGTACTAGAGGAGTGGTGAGTGGCCTTGAAATGCAAACTTTTGCTAGAATGAGAAATAAAAAAGAATTAATCTATACCAATATGCCATAAAGAGCGATGGACTTGAGTTTGTATGTATAAATTTCAAAGTTATCAAAGAGGATATCTATTGTCTCTTAAGGCCACAACACTGTGTTTCCAGGAAGAAACTTCTCTGTATCGTTTCATAGCTATTTAGAGATTAACGATTATGGTGAAGGCTGATAATTACATTGACCAATATAGCACACAAATGTCAAGTACATAAATGTTCAAATACATATACAAAGACATAGTCTTCTAGATGCTTCTGCCAAGGTAGTAATAACCCATCCAACTTTATTTAGGGCCAAGAATGGAAGAGACAGGCAATGGACTATGTCTTGGAAACACAGCTCAGGTGAAAGGATAGCTGTTGTAATCACAAACACTTGACATCCAACCTCTCTTTAGATCTTTCCAAAATGCCAAAAGCCAGGATAGAGTCTCACTGAAACATTCTTCCACTATTTTCCATCCAGGTACCTCTTCCAAAAACTGTCCACAGGTAACAGAAGAGAGGAGAAAACTGTTACCATGAACCTCACAACAGAGATTTACAGATTGGAAGAAAAATGGTTTTTAGCTAAAGTAGCTCACATCTGTGTCAGGGAAGTAGGACTAGATATAAAATGGTAGTGAGAAAAACACCTACCAATGTGTAAAGTCCAAAGAAGCTTTGAATAATGAAAAGAAAGCTATAAATTCAGCTGGAAGAAAACAGTGAGTGTCATAAAACTGCAAAGGGTCGCAGGCTCGCTTCAAAGGAAAGCCTGCCCCTGAAAATGCCAGCAATCCAGTGTGCCACAAAACCTTTCCCAAGGTTTAAAATAGAAACCTCACGTTGCCCTCCCAAACACCGTCAGGATAAACTGTGATTAGTGTCCAGTTAATGAATATTAGCTTTTAAAGAAGAACGTGTGGAGGCAACAGCTTTGAAAACTTGGCGCGTTGTTTTGGTGTTGGTGGCTGGTGAATAAAAATGCTATCTGTCCTGAGAAGAAGAGGCCAGTGAACATCTCTAAGGAAACAAGAAAGAACAAGAAAGACTTCATCAGGTTAAGATGAAAGCAACTGTTGTCACTGTCGCTCGCTGAGGGCACGGCATTTGTGGAGCTCCTGCACTCAGTGACTATTCGACAAGTTTGACTTTTTAAAATTAAAAGCTAATTTCAAAACACTGGATCTTTGAAGTGAGTCTATCTTCATTTTGCCCCGTGTTCCTGTACAGATGTGAGACTATGTTCTCAGCAGTATTTTCTCTTGGTGGCCACTGTCCCCTTAGAAGTAGGGCAATCCCAAAAGAAACAGCCCGTCTGCTCATCATGTCTCTCTGCCAACGCCAGAGTTTCCCTGGGGAATTATTTCCACTGTGATCTGAGCTCAGTTTTGGGAGTCCGAAATGAATGGGATTTCAACACTGCCCCAGGACAGTCTCTTCCGTTAATTGTCATTTGCTGAAATACAGGTGATCTTTACAGTTTTACCTAATTGCATTGCCAATTGTTTAGCAGAATTCTGCCCCTCAGGAAGATGAGATTTATTACTAATAATCTACACCAACTTCTCAAATTATTAACCTCAGACTTCTTTGTTAGGAAATTTGGAAAAAAATGTATATTTAGGATAAATGGTTAGGCCATACATGCATAGACGTGTGTTTATGGACCAGTCTCTGTGCCATCTTACCTTGCGCGCATCACCGGAGCATAGAACAATATCCAGCACTTTGTGTAGAAAGCACTCCCTGGGGTCTACTTTGTTTCCCCGTGAATCTGACTGCTGAACTACAGACACACAAAACATGAGAGCCGGAAGAGACTTCCGAGACAACCAGATAAAGTCCCCTTATTATACTGACAAAGAAATAAAGTCCATGAGGGTTAAATCACTTACTCAAAGTTACACATTGAGGTCAAAGCTAGAATAAAAACACCTGACTCATTCATCCCTACCCTACAATCTTTCTACCAACCAGGAAGCCTTACCACATGGCTCAGAATCTTTCTTTTAACTGAGCATCACTTTAAATGTTTGAGAGAATTTACAGAATATTAATTTGCTTTTCATAAACACTGCACTGGCAATAAACTTCCAAAGCAAGAATTATTTCCAGCACTGCTTGAAAATGCTTTCTTTCATAAGGTTCAGCACAAAACCCAGTCAATCTTGGTCGCATGTAAAATACATGGGCACATGAGGCATTATCTTTAGTCCTTTCACTTTCAGACATATTTCTGCCTAAAAGCTTGGTCCTCTGCCAACTAACTTGTATTTTCTGAACAATATTTAGATCACTTCAGAAAAGGGAAAGTCAGCTCACTGAGATTTCATCCATTCTGACACAGCTGGGAATCAACATTCTAATACTCTTGCTAATGGGACTTGAATACAAGGAAAGATAGTGACAGAGTATGGATTTTTCTTAGAATATGTTTCTCCCAGCAACATCTGAGTACATATTTTCTTCTTTCATTTCTGTTTCTAGCCAAGATTGTAATCACATATAAGGTTTCAGTGATAAGAGTAGTTTTACAGTACATTTGTCTAAAATTAAAAAAAAAACAAATGCTAAAAATCTGCAGAGAATCTATACAAATAGAATCTTTAAGAAAAAAAAGAAATCTAGAAGAATTTAGCCATATGCAAGTGACTGATAAGAACCGTTCAATGGAATGACAGATCAAATGTCAGTTAGAATAGATTGAAGATAATATGAATCAAGGAGACAAGGAACAGAAGGCAATGAGCTCAAGTGGTTTGATTGAAATCGGAGCTAAAAAATGTGACACATTGTTACATAACTTGTTTTCAAACATTTATAAATTTATAAATACTAGTTGCCAATTCTCATACTCAATAGAATGTTTTCTTGTTACTCAAAATTGCCGAAACCTTAAAGTACTTCTTTCCTAAGAAATTTTGCCCTCCTGGATTCCATCAGAGTAAGTGCTTTCCATTCTTTAACTTTTCCCTTCATGGTCCTCATTCTCCTCTACCGCTTCTCCAGGTCGAAATCCTGGGAGCTTCTTGTCTTTCTGTGTACTCTTTGCCCCACTGTTCATCTCAGGACATGCTGATAACTTCTACTTACACCTTCAGCACCAATTCCTCCTCCTCCCTATACATCTATAATGTAAAGTATCCACTATTTGGCTGAACGGTACACCCAGCTTAATTAGAATTCTGGAACACACACACGCACACACACGCATGCACAAACATTTACTTTTTGTTTACAGCAAATTCAGTCTCCTCACCTTCCTACTTGATAGCTACCAGAAAATCAAATAGATCAA
Organism: Thryonomys swinderianus; assembly: GCA_004025085.1. NCBI lineage: Eukaryota > Metazoa > Chordata > Mammalia > Rodentia > Thryonomyidae > Thryonomys > Thryonomys swinderianus. The sequence continues at coordinate 21,035 of PVIC010030393.1, forward strand.
CTACCTCATCTACCCTAAGTGTAATCTACTCTCAAGGCTTCAGATGGACACAGATAATAATTCTTAAGGATTTTTTTTCCACATACCTTGGGATAGCCTTCCTCATCACACTGTAGAGGGGTCTGTTGATCTCATGACTTTGCATATGTACTGGGTCTCTGGACTAGCACCAGTAGCCTCTTCCGGGAGGACGTAGCAGCGTCCAGTGTGAGCTCCGGGCCCATTGCGTGAGCATCTGCCTTTTGACTGATCTTCGGGGACCCACTAGTGTGAGCAGCACCGTGGTACTGACCTCTGCTCAGCACGCACCTGACTGCCCTCCTGCTCTAACTGGTGGATGTACCATTTCAGTGCAGTTGTTTTATTTGGTTTTGTGTTGTTTTTGACAGGGTGGCTGGTATTATTTGGAGGTTTTACCATCTCCATTGATTTGCACAGAGACTGGTATTTCTTTGTACCAAAATGAGCCTCGCTTGAGCTCCAGCTGGCAAGAACCTCCTTAACGAACAACTTGTCTCCCGTTCAGTCTGGCCACAGTCTCTTCTCAGTGTCTCTCTATCTGACATCTCTAACTTAGGAAAACTAAATTCTAGGCAATGCCTCTGTGGATTCGATGGAATGGCCACATTTCTGTGACAGATAATACAAGTAACGGAAGAACAAAAATGGGACATAAGCAGGATGTTATGTACTTAATTCCCACACCCATCCCCAAGCTAAAGACATAAAACATTTTGGAAGATACCTTTCCAACCACCTTATGCTTGGTCCCCTTACCTCTGTTTTCCTTAAATTCTTAGAAGCAAAATGAAAGTTCCCTGCACCTTCTTTTTGTTCTTTCTGATTCCATCTAGGCCCTCCACTAACTAGGGAAAATTGTATAAACTGAGTCACT
>PVIC010030394.1:0-21937 GCA_004025085.1 Thryonomys swinderianus
TTTAAACATCAATTTGAATGATGTAGCAACTTGTGTTTTCCTTAAATTGGTACATCTGAAAAAAATCTATATAGCCTTGAAGCTGATAATTTGAGAAGATATTCAATAAATGCTTTAAAAGTCAGTAAACTTAGTTGCTCAGTTTTAAAGGAAAAGCTACTTCATGTATTTTGTTATTTCTAGTTTTTTTCACTTATTCTGCTTTTGATCTCTCCAGCTATAGCTAGAATTCCCTCTGTGGCATCCCTTAGACCTATACTGAATGTAATTATTGAGAAAAATATCTGATTCTCAGTAATTTCAAGTACAATGCCACGTATTAATATTCTGAAAGTTTCCTAACTTATACCTATAAATCTATTCTCCCTCATTTGAATATACATTTTACAATTAATTTTATCAGTAGTAAATACACATAATAATAGCCTTTTCCTTCTTTTTTCATTTTTCTTTGCATTTTCCCTTCTTATCCCCTACCACACTCACAATTTAACCTTTCCTTTAAAACAGTTTTTTCCTCTTTCATATCATCTATTATACATTTTGGTCCTTATTTACTTGTTTTTTTCTTAGGCCAGAAACAATGTGATTTTTACACATACTTATTTGATTTCTACAATTATATGTGTACCCATATTTATAGTTATAAGACACTAAATCTTGGGAAAAAGTTAAAGGTTCGTCAACCAGTGAATGGATAAAAGGATACTTTTTATATACATTAGAGTACTACTCATACAGAAAGTAAGATAAAATTTAGATATATGTAAGTAAATGGATGCAACTTGAAAGTATACTGGATTCTACATTTTTAAAATTTTTGAATCACAGATTTAATGTATACTATGCCTTAAATATTTATTGATGTAAAGGGAATATAAAGATTTAGCACAACACAAAAATTAGATCGTGAAACAAAAGCACCTAAACACTGACAAATACTTTTGTTTGAGAGAATAAAAAGGAACAGATTTAATAAGCATAGTCACGTATATACCTTAAACTTTTTCCAAAGGAAAACTGAAACAGACATAAAATCTTTCTAGACAGTAGTCTATGGAAACCCACATTTTAAATGGTTTTTTATCTAAGTGAGTTTTGTTAAACTTAGAGATTTACATTTCTACTGGACTTCCAATTGGCTGCTGCAAGTATGTTGAGGACAGTAAATTTGTTCTACCTCCATTTACAGCAGGGCACAGCATAGTGCTGGCACTTCTTAGACTTTCAGTAACTATGACAGTGGATGATAGAAGTTAAATAATTTCCTGCTATTAATCAATTTTATTCAGAAGAAACAAATCTTGAGGCTCTAATATAATATACAAACTAGCCATACAGAAAATGTACATACTAGTTATATTGTTCTAGTATTGTCAAGGTGTAGAAACATGTATATTTGAAAGAATCCTTCTGCATTACTGAGATTAAATGAGTCCCAAATTAGTAGGTGAGGCTGGACCTTTCATGTTTCTTCCCTCTTTGTAGCTGACTTCTCTGCCCAGTAGTAGTGGGCTGTGGCTTCTTGTTTCATATGGTTTCATATCACGAGTCAGATCAAAGCCCCGCGTGACTCACAGGGACATGTCAGCTAGCACACGTGAGCTAGTATCGCTCCTCCCTCACTGGCTGCCACCGAGGCCCAGGCCCTGACCTGTGAAGTGCAAAGCCCCGCTGAGTTCCACACCAGGTGGCCAGCAGTGATCCACTGGCTACTTCAAGGTGCCCTTGGGCCCTCCCTCCTCACACTGTATTCAACAAGTGCTGGGTGAGCCTGGGGGCTTTTGTCTTTGCTGCCATGGGCAGCACAGGGCCCAAGGCTCAGCTTCACTCTGAGTCTTGTTCTCTTTGTTCTTTAACCTTTCGCTGTTGCTGTGGGAGACAGGATCCTCCTCAGGCCTCCTCAACACGACCACAGGAGGCCGGATCCCCACCCAGATCCTCAGCTGCTCTCTTTCCCTGACCCGTACACCCCTTGTCATTCCTTTCTTTAACCTTCAACCTCTCTCAGGGGGCTGCACCAATAGACTATGTTTATCTTTTCTTCGAGGAAACATAATTCTTAAATCTAAAGAGTGATTTTAAAAAGAATTAAATATAGAGAGACAGATGTCTTGATCTCCATTTTTTAAATTATATGGTCAAAGAAGGAAAGAATACAAGCAAACCTCCTTCTCTCTGATTGTCTCTCTTTCTATGTCTCTTCTGTACAGATAAGGCTATGTTACTCAAGAGACAGATGTGGAAAATAATTTTGTCTCTAAAAAAAGCACTCATTAACAATGTAAAATTAAACTTGTGGCTTGATATGTTTTGCTTTTAATGTTATTTATTAATCATGATTTCTACCTAGAAAAATACAATGACAAGGGTTTAAAACATGTTAATTGATAGATGATAGAAAGAATGTGTTGAATATGACAATAAGAGTTCATACAAAATGCCATATTTTAATTCCTCTTGAAAATTAGATATTGCATCACTTGTAGTATCAATAGTGCATGGATAATTCTCAACATCGAATGCAATCATAACATATATATAAAATGTACCAATAAAATCAATTTAAAAATGGCACATGATGAAAAATTAATGAAGTCATCCTCCTAATACTAATTCAAATGATGTTACATGATTATAACCTAATCATACATTCTTATGTTTTTCAGTTCTGCTCTGTTTGTTATTTAATTTCATGCAAATGGACTTAAACATGTATTTTGTACATTGTTTTGTTAAAGTAATTTTTGTATTTTATTGGGTTGATTTTTTTCTGAATAATATACCATGGATAAATTATATTATAATGTGTTTACACAACCTGTTTGATATGGATTAGGAAAGATCAATTATGAACAATACATGCTTCTGTATGTATCATCATGTTTTTACAAATCATATTGCTAGTTCATAAGTCACTAACATTGTCATGGATTTTATGTCATTGTCTCTCCAGAGACTCATGTGCTCATAGCTAGGGCTTTCAGAAAGTGTGTGGATCTAGGGTTTGTGAACATAGTTTAAGAAAGTATAATAGCTAAGCAAGTTTTCTAATTCCTTTAGCATAATTCTATGTGTGAACACCGGGAAGACCCAACCCCAGGTGTGGTTGGCACTACTCAAAAGGCTAATAGAAAAGAATATACACTGAATATAATGGGATGGTATTTAAGAGGAAAAGAAAGGATGCAAACTTGCTGCTTCCTACCTTCTTTGCCATGGGCTGTTACTTTTCTGTCATGCCTCCTTCTGTGCCTCTCATGCCATGTTGTCCTGCTTAGAGCCAGACAAGTATGGATGGAAAACTCTATAAACTATTATCAGACATAAACATTTCCCAGGCCAGAGATTTAGCTCAGTGGTTCTGTTGCCTGACTAGCAAGTGCAAGGTCCCTGGTTCGATTCCCGGTAATCACATAAAACAATATTAGGTGTGGTGACTCATACCCACCAGCAATCAGTACCTATAGCACATTGCCAGGTGTGTTGGCTCATGCCTGTCATCCCAGGAAGCTGAGGCAGGAGGATTGCTGAGTTCAGGGCTTGCCTGGGCTCCATAGTGAGCTAAGGGCCACTCTGAATTACAAAACGAGACCCCATCTCAAATAAAGAAAAAAAAAGTTTCCTCTTTTTACTTATGTGTGTCTGGTACTTTTTCCCAGCCATGAAGAAGTGATTAAGACAAACATATTGTGAAGTGGGTCAATATATTAAAACATGTCAGAACTGTTCTTTCAACTAAAATCACCATTAGAATATAGGAGTCTTGGAGTTGCTTTGTATTTTTCTATTGCACGATATATGATACAATACCTTGCAATTTTAGCCATTTACATAAACAGTGATAATACTTCTTGATTATTAGAGAGATTTTTCTGCCAACTAATAGCATATGTATGTTAGTACAGAAGGTCTTTACATCAAGTTCAATCTTTTTCAAAGTTATACATACTAAATATATTACCATCCTTTGAAATATGCTCTGGACATGTTTTTGTAAAAAATGTTTTTATTGTGATATAATCAATATTATCAGATCTTTAACAGCTAGTACAATTCTTGTAATTTTTGAGAATTTGTGATGGGCTGTGATCTCAGGGTGTGACTCTACATGGGACTGACCAACCACTCATCAAAGCATCATGGACTTGACCTTTGTCTTCCTTCCACAAACCCATGCAATGTACACAGAGAGAGTCTAATCTTCCCTTACAGGAAGGAAAATGAATTGGCTGACAAATCATTGCCTGGGGGTCTTGTGCTGGCAAGAGCAGTCCAACAATGCTTAGAGAGTAGAATCCTGTGTTTCTTGACTGCAGGTCAATTTCTGTAGGTATGGAGTTTGGGTGTATATTGGTATCCAGTATATTCCCATTTTTAGACACTTCCTTTGCTCATAGTACAACACACCAAGGACTTCTGACAATTCTGGGTCTGAGTTACCCAATAGACTTAAAGAAAAACATGCCTAGACAATCTCAATGCAAATCTGGAATTATGGTTCTCTCTTGTGGTAACAGTGGATAAAACTCAGGCTATGAATATTGGAATTGAGTTATAATCCTTTTTTTTAACATATGGCATTGTATGGCAACAAACCTTAAGAGCTTGAAGGGAACCATGACATTTAAAGAACAAAATGAATTGACCAAGTGATCTTCTAGAAACTCTCAGATGGAGAATTTACTTAAAGTTCAAAATAACTATTTCAAGGGAAATATATAGGCATCAAGAAAACTCATAGAAATTGAAAATTAGCAGACAGATGGAAGTAATATGAAAAACCCAGGGCCACTTCTTGAGTGAAAAGTGTACTTATTGAAGCTAAAATTTTACAAGAAGGGAACAAATAGCAGAACACATGATGTAGATGAAAGAATTAGTGATATCCAGACAGATTATTTGAAAAAACACAGTTGGAAGAGAACAGAATGAATGATGAAGAATGAAGAAATATTAAGAAAATCTGAGGGAAGAATTACATGGTAAAATATTCATGTTTTGGGATTCAAGACAGACTTACAAATGTCAAAGGGGTATGAAGCTTATTTAATAACTAATAGCAGAAAATCTTCCAAATTTAAAGAAAGACACATATATCCAGGTACATTAAGGTCAAAGGCCTCTTAGGGTGATAAAAGGAAAATATCACTCTTAAGGTGATAAAACCCAAATAAGTTCAAAAGGTATCACAATTTACCTGAAAATAGAGTTCTCATAAAAAACCTTATAGGCTGTTTAGACTATTAAATTAAGAAAAAACCACAAACCAACCAACCAACCAACCTACCCAACTAAAACACTGTCAACCAGGGATACTGTACCCAGTAAAGCTAGGAAAATTCAACACAACAAAACCCATCCTATAAGAAGCGCTGCTAGGTGCACTTTAAACAGAAAGAGAAAGATGTTAATGAATGATAAGAACAATCAGATGGAATGAAACTCACTGGAAAATATAAATCAATGAGCTCTGAATGCTTTAAATTCAAGATAGTGAGCAAATTGTCCAGGTTTTAGTGTGTGAACATAATAAAAATAATCGTAGCTACAGTAATATGTTATAAAAGTAATATAAACTAGGACTCACAATTTAAAATGTCAGGTGGGATGGAAGAAAGTGTGAAAACTTTAAGTAGTATTTTTCTTTTTTTTGTTATCTGTTTCTTTTCATATTTTTATGATCAATGTTAGATTGCTACAATTTCAATATGGACCTTTATAACCAAAGACTTGTGAAAACCTCATGGTAAGTCAAAAATCTCTAAGAAAAAAACTTCTGTACTTAAAAGAAATCTCCAGGAGAGCAAAAAGACAACCAACAAATTGGGAAAAAAATTTTAACAGTGGTTTTTCAGACAAAGGGGTACTATCTAGAATACACAAAGAGCTTTAAAAAATGAAGCTCCCCAAATTCAAAGACTCAATTCAAAGATGGGCATCTGGAATGAAGTGACACTTTTCAGAGGAAGGAATAAAAGCAGTTAAACATATAAAGCAATGTTCAACATCACTAGTCATTCAAGAGATGCAGAAGAAAACAACACTGAGATTCCATCTCACTCCACAAAGAATGGCTGCTATCTCAAAATTAACCAGCAACAGATGCTGGTGAGGCTATGCGGAGAAAATAACCCTTCTCTACTGTTGGTGGGAATGTAGACTGGTACAACCACTATGGAGATCAGTGTGGAGATTCCTCAAAAAATTTGGATTAGAGACTCCATTTGACCCTGCTATTCCTCTGCTAGGAATGTACAGGAGTGAGTTAAAAGATTCATAACACAGTGACATATGTGCACCCATGTTCATAGCAGCTCAGTTTGTGTCAGTTGAATCTTGGAAGTAACCCAAATACCCATCAACTGGAGACTGGATAAAGATGTGGTTTTTCATAAAATGGAGTATTACTCTGCCTTAAAGATTGGTAAATTTGAGTCATTTATATTCAAATGGATATATCTTTAGGACATACTCATAAGTGAAATAAATAGGTCACAGATCTGTAAATATATCTTTTCTCTAGTATGAGAAACTGAAGATGTAAATGAGCTCTAGAACATATGGTAGATTGTGTGAAATAGAAAATATTGAAAGGAAAATGGGGTGTAGGGGTAAATAACAAGGGATAGAAAAAATATGATGGTAATAAAAAGGGAAACAAAGTTTATATATATATATATATATATATATATATATATATATGGGGTAGGGGATTATAGTGTGGTGGGTGAATGGGAAAAATGAGAATTAAATTGTGTCATATGCTGATACGATTTCTCAAGATTGTATGTGATCACAATGTGTATAAATAATCTATCAATAAATATTCAAATTAAAAAATCTGTAAGAGACTAACAAAAAATTAAAAGGAAAAATTCAAAATATAGTAGTAAAGAGATACAGTTTACTAGAAAAATATTTAAGAAGAAAAAGCAGTTGAAATAAAACTGTACAATAAACATGAAAGTGGTTACAGTTAGACCTTACCAATCAAACAGGTATCTTGAATTTAAGTGAATTAAGTAGGGAGAGCAGGGAATGGGAGAAAATGAAACTCAGACTGTGTAATGTATGGGTACAAATTCTTAATGTCTACTGTCATAATAATATGTGTATAAAATGTACCAATAAAATCAATTTAAAAAATAGAGTGCATGAATGAATAAAACCCCTAAGACCCAGTGATGCATTGCTTACAAGAAACTTACTTCATTTTCAGGTGTACAGATAGCCTTGAATGTGGATAATTTGGAGACTTTGATGAAAAACTCGTGAAATCAGTGAGTGAAATTTAGGAAAAATCAGAACAGTATATATTGCAGAGGTCCTGGCAATGTCTCTTTTCCCTGTTCCCTACAAAGAGCAAATCATTTTTTCTGGTAGTTTCAGAAGGAGAGATATGAAAATTGAGGTGCAAGAGTTTATTTCATGAAAAAGTATCACTTTCTTTTCAAAGACTATTATTGAAATTTACATATTTTTATGACAATCATTACCTCTATTGAGGACATTAATTCCTTATAAGGATATTTACTAGCTGAATATATTAAATGCAATAGCACTTAAAAATTAATAGACTTGGACACTTTATATTTTATAAAACTATTTCTTGTGCTAAATGCAACTGTCATTATAATTTAAACTTCCAAACCTATCTAAGGATTTATAAATTATTAGTTTACATCCTAACCTGTTGCATATCTCACTTGGCCAATAGACATTTAAAACAACATTATTCCCAAAGAAGGTTGTATTCATTGTGCATACTTGGTATTTTAAATCATATCATATTTACTCAATTTACCATGGTGGAAAGTACCAGAGAACCCTGGAGCAGGTTTTGGTATCCTGCTGAGTGCTACAATGCACAGCAAGAAGAAAGACCGTGAGAGAGTTAAGGAGACATGCACATAGAAAATCAGGATGAGCAGGGCTGGAGCAATCAAGGGGATAGAACAAGCAAAGTCTCTGAACATACAGAGCCATCAGTATTGATAGGTAACATCGTAGACTGAGGTAAAGGCGCCAAAAAGAGAGACTAGATGGAGTTGCTATGGGTATGTTGCTGAGGCAGGCAAGGCTCCAAAAGGAAAAGACAAAGCATTCTGAAACTATGAACAGAACAGACAAAATATAAATTGTGATCAACAATTCCTATGAGAGTCACTCGTTTCTATAAACAAGCCATTTTTTTTTTTTGCGGGATTTTCTCTTTACAGCCTGTACTGCTAACAGCCTACTTTGGGCATAATCTGTAGGGCAGTCCCCCATGAGAAAAATTCTGTATGATAAGGGAGAAAATTTTCCCATGAGAAAATCATAAACTTAGATAATTTTGAGTGTATTGGCTATTGTATGATGACTGATGATAAGCCACTGTTTCTTATTTTATCAAGTATTATGTAAAAGCTCTACATTTATAGTCACTATGCTTTTTTTAAAATTAATTTTTATCTTTACTGGTAAATTGTATATACACATCATGATCACACTCAATATTGGAAATTTGTACCAGTTTATGACCTATTAGTTCTATTTTTCCCATTCCCCTACCCACCCACAACCCCCACCCCCTAAATACATAAACTGTGTTTCCATTTTTAAAATTACCATCTCATTTACTCACTCCTCCACCATATTTCCTTTTGAATATTTTCTATTTCACAATATCCATCATGCTTTCTAGAACTCATTAACACCTTCAGTTTCTCATACCAGAGAACACATACAATATTTACACATCTGTGACCTATGTGTTTCAGTTATGAGTATGTCCTGAAGGTACATCCATTTTTGTATAAATGACTCAAACTTATCAATCTTTAAGGCAGAGTAATACTGACTATGCTTTTCTATAGTAAAAGCCTTTGCTATGTTCAGTTCCTCAGTTCTTCACATTGATTGCACCACATTAAACATTTTATGCTGTTTTCTCACATACTGCATGCAAGCCAGTATCTCAACTCATATTGCATTATTTCATCCATTCCTAACATGTGTAAATCTACAAAGTATTCATTCTTCTATATTCTTAATTGCAGTTTAGCATTGAAATCTTGACCTGAGGGAGAGAGGATTTTGGGAGATCCCACAGCTGAATATTGGTAGTGACGGGGTTACAGTCACTGCGTTACATTTACCTTGGGGCCTTGTGTCTCTAAGGACTGGGGAAGCCATATTAGCTCGTGCTGCTTGTATTGAGGACTAGGACATTAACAAATGACAAGAGGAACAATTCTACCAAGTATGTGGGACTTGGGGGGAAATATAAGCAGGAGGACATGAGAAAACATGAGAGAGAATGTTGAAAGAAGCAAAGGAGAGGAATTCCAGCACTAAAAGTACAAGAAAAACCCAAAGACTAGTTAATAAAAGAAGCAGCATTCACTCAAGTCCAGGACCTAATTTTCACCAAAATATCTTGTTGTTTACATTCATGCTTGTAAATTCCAATTCCAGTTAGAGTTTTCAGATACATAGTATTAACTTAAGATGCCCTTGATTTTCACACCAAGTGGTCTTTATGTGTGGTGTGTTATTTACACAGAGTGGTAGGTAATTTTCAGGTATAAAAGAGCATTACTTTCAAAATGAGATTGGAATTTCACCAGATATTCAATGTATGAGTGTTTTTAATATTACTTTAAATACTGTCCAGAAATCTTAGTCCAATTTTGCAAATCCAGTGGACTTTCTAGTTTATAAACAAACTGCATAATTTGTCTCCTACTTTTCTAAGGTATTCAGGAAGGCATCACCTGGACATATATGTAAGTTTGAAAGGATATTATTGGGATCAATGGGAGTTGGGTAATAAAATTAAGTATTGTTATAGTCTAAGGATTTACAAAATAATAGGAAGACTAGTTATTACCAGGTATGCATTATTTATTTGTTTTTCTATTTATTTATTTTCCTCAGAACTAGTCTCTAAACAAGTCACCAGTTTTGAAATATAGTAGGAAGGATTTCTTAGAGACAGAGTCACTTTAACATCCTCTAAACTATATAATTCATTTAATGACTGTCTTTAAAAATTTAAATGTTATTTCAGAAAGCTTATTTTAACCCATAAGTAGCTCTTGAGATGACAGTGCAACCAAACAGATAATACAGTTGATTTTCAGAAAAGACCAGATCTGTGACATAAATTATATATTAAGGGATACATGGGTAAGAACCAGAGGCAAGCTGGCTGATTCTTTCTTGAGTTTGCAAATATCCCTTGCATCATGTTTTATTTCCTGATTAAAAAATATCAAATTGAGGCAGAAAAAAGAATTAGTTTAAATCATCAAAGTAGTCATTACGAAGGGCTAATGACCATCCAGTAATACTGGACAAAAAAATTCCTAATAAAATTACAAATTAGCCGGGTGTGGTGGCTCACGCCTGTAATCCCAGCACTCAGGAGGCAGAGGCAGGAGGATTGCTGAGTTCGAGGCTTGCTTGAACTACATAGTGAGCTCAGAGCTAGCCTGAACTACAAAGCGATACCCTGTCTCAAAAAAAAAAAAATTACCAATTAGTATTTGCTCGTGTGTGTGTGTGTGTGTGTGTGTGTGTGTGTGTATTGTGTTTTGCTGCTTGGAGAGTGTCCTCAGAAGGTTGCTCAGGTTTAGAGGGGATGTTGAATGGGTTTGTATAATGAAAGCGGACATGCAGACCCTGGTTAGTACAAGTGGAATAATCAACAATAACCAACAATAACATGAAGAAAGAATGAAGCAAAAATCTTGGGGTGGATTAAGACTCTAGGAAGTAAACACTGAAGTTTGTTTGGGCTCTTTTTTCTTTTCTTTATTGGTTCTGTTTTTTTTAGTATGTAACATTACTTTTATCATGGAGAGTTTGTAGGTGGCCGTAACACAGCTTAATACTTTCTCCGTCCTCTTTTCCCTTCTTCCCTGCTCCCACCAACTCTTCATTGTTTTCTTCAACTTTTTTTTAAAACCCCTTTCCTTCCTCCGCCATCTCTCATTTCCCTTCCCACTGGAAATGCTTTCCCCTACTTCCTAATAACTACTTTTTTTTGCTTTTCCTCAATCATATCTTGCATTTACCAGATGGGCCTCCTGTCGCAGTGGGACTGTGGAACTGGAGTGTGGTTGGACGCTGGTCCCATGGCAACCTCCAACTCCAGCGGCTCCCGGTCCTCCACCTTCTGTCTCTCTGGCATCCCCGGCTATGAAGAATTTCACCCCTGGATTTCCATCCCCTTCTCTCTCCTCTACTTCATTGCAGTCACGGGCAACTGCATCATCCTGCACATAGTCCGGACTGACCCCCGGCTGCATGAGCCCATGCACTACTTCCTGGCAATGCTTTCTCTCACTGACATGGCCATGGCTCTGCCCCCAGGGATATCACTTTTCAGCGTACTGTGGTCCATTTCCAGGGAGATCCAGCTCAGTACCTGTGTGGTTCAAATGTTTTTCATCCATACTTTCTCTTTCACTGAATCGTCTGTGCTCTTAGCCATGGCCCTGGACCGATACATAGCTATCTGTCACCCACTGCGATATGCTACCACTCTCACGCCAAAGCTGATCACCAAGGTTGGGATGGCAGCCCTGCTCAGGAGCTCTGTCCCATTAATCCCACTTCTGGCGCGCCTGGCCTTCTATCCCTACTGCCGCTCCCGTGTCCTGTCTCATTCCTACTGTCTGCACCAGGACGTAATCCGCCTCGCTTGTGCTGACACCAGATTCAACGGCATATACGGGTTGGTTTTGGTTACTCTGTTCTGGGGCGTGGACTCTATGGGTATTTTAGTGTCTTACGCTTTCATCCTCCATTCCGTGTTGAGAATTGCATCCCATGAGGGGAGACTAAAGGCACTTAACACGTGTGCCTCCCACGTCTGCGCTGTGCTCATCCTCTACGTACCCATGATAGGGCTGTCTATGGTCCACCGTTTTGCCAGGCCCTCCTCTCCCCTCATCCATATTTTCATGGCTCATGTCTATTTAATGGTTCCACCAGTGCTCAACCCAGTCATCTATAGTGTGAAAACTAAGCGGATCCGCCAAGGAATCTTCCACCTATTTCTTCAGCCCCGAGTTAATTCTGCTGTGCTCTAACCACAACAAAATAATAAATACTTCAGTACTATTGTTAAACTCTGATGCAGAGTCTGCGCTAGGTATACTGGACCAGGAACAAGAGGGAAAACATCCCTTACAAGAGACAGAGCCAAAAGAGCGTCGCAGAATCTTGTGTCCAGAGGGACAGGGCAGCTGGACTCACAAATGCCTGGTCCTTTCTCATGGGCAGACTGTGCTGCGAAGGAATGTGCTAGAAACTGATTCCACTTATTTTCTCCATGTCCATACTAAAAATTTAGTCAAAGATACCTCTCTCTGAAGTTTTCCGTGAATATCCACATTTGTACTTGCTGTATTTTTAATAATTATTTGCTTTTTAACATTTTGTAATATTTAGCAGGGAATCCTGTGTGCTTTTTATAGTTATAGTGGCTGCTAATATATTTTATTTTAGCTTTCATTGGATGGTGGCATTTTATTTCTCATAGAAATACATTTTGACTAAAGGCAGATGTGACATGCAATCCTGCTACATCAGAATCACTTTCTAACTATGTATATTTAGGTTCCTCCCTACATGGGGTTTAATTTTTGAAAGTATTGTTTAATTCAATTTTTGGAAAATAATTCTAATCTTATAGATCACTCAACTTCATATTTTTAAAAAGTCCAGATATTAGAGTGTAAAGTAACAATTATAACTCTTTGTCTTAACTATCTTTGTCCATGTTATTTCAACCACTTTTGTTAAAACTGTAGCTCATGGAGATATGATAACTTATGAGTGCGTAGTAGTATGAAACAGATAACTTCAAATTTTTAAGAAAACCTTATCCAAAATACAAATCTGTCTTGTGTTTTTAATTTTAAATTTTTTATTGCTACATATTTACACTATAAAATGATTGCACTACTTATGAGGAGTTGGTATGTGTATATAATACATCTAAATTATTTTTTTTCTGTTCCTTCCCCTCTCCTTCTCTTTCACAATAGACCTATCTCCCTATTTTCTGTTTTCTACCTTTTAGTTTGCTCTTTCCTTATGTTCTTGAAATTATGTAGAACATGGTCATACAGGATTATTTTATTATAATCTTTGCAAAGGAAATAAAAAGGCATTTAATTGCCTGTTTAATAATTGCTTTTTAAATAAAAAGCTATTTATTTATATGACTTGTTTACACTTGCTTAAAGAAAGAAATAGAAGGAAAAGAAAAACATAAAAATATTTTACAGCTCCTGATATTTCCAGATGTCTTAATCATAGGCAATGAGTTTTTACTTTAATTTTTCTAATGATTAGGCAAGAACTGTAAGAATTATTTCCTCTGCTTTTGTAAAAGTGTCATCCACTTCATACCAAATGTATACATGATACTGAAACAAACATTGAATAAATAAGGCTTAGTTTTTATCTGTGTTTTAAAATCCTAGAACTATCATAAACCTTTATTACCCAATTAAGTCAGATGCTATCTATTTGGCAAATTGTTCTTATTGATACCGTTGTGAGACTGAAATCAAGGCTAATCTCCAACATCATAGAATTTTCATTTTGACCTGTCTACAAATCAATATAAAAGAAGGGTGTGTATGGTCCAAATTTACTTAAATGCTTAAACTAAACCCATCTCAAGCCATTCCTCAGGCAGATGTTCTGGAAAAGCTTTAGTCATAGACAAAAATACATAACCACAGTTGACAACATAGGTTATCTATTTCTCAGAGAAAGCTGAGCATGCTGGTATAAGTCTGTAGGATGTAGTAGGTGAATTACTAGGTTGAGCCCAGCTGGGGCAATGGGCTAATGTAGTGAGACTATAAGTTAAAATGCGAGATTTACAGTTTTTTTTTTTTTGGTGGTAATGGGGATTGAACTCTGGCCCTTGTGCTTCTAAGGTAGGTGTGGTACCATTTGAGATAAATCCTCAGCCCCAAAATATGAAATCTAAAGAGAGCTGGTGGGGGAAGAGAAACAAATGGGAAATAAGTCGTGTCACATACTGGTACAAATTCTCCACGTTGAGTGTGATCATGATGTGCATATAAAAGTACCTATATCACATTAAACATTTAAAAAATAATAAAAGGAGCTGATGAGTGAGCTCAGTGTGAAGGCTCTGAATTCAATCCTCAATCCCAAACAAATGAACAAACTAAAACAAACAGGACATTTGTGGCTGATCACAGTTGTCTTGGGCAAGTCTATCTCAAAAAAAAAAAAAAGCTGAACTATTTTGTGCTGTCCTTGCTCTTTACTCGGCACTGTACTGACCGGTATGTTGTGGGTTCCAGGTGTAACAGTGTCTAGTAGCACTGATGGTCAAATCTTTGACATAAAAACTTGAAGCTTTTCCATTCATAGTGAGTATTCCCAGAGCAAGGCCGAACCCTTTAATGCCTGGTCCCAGGTTATTAACTGTGGACAAGGTATCTGGGGCTAATCTGGACACAAGGAGAGGCTTGTGAGAATGGACTACTCTCATTTGACCAATATAATGACAATGAGTTTGTGTAAGCATGGTTTTAGATTTCTCAAAAAATGACTCCCAGAATACCTCAGTATGGGAATCACTCAGTGCTAAATAGTTAAAATGCTAGGGATTCACAGTCTGCTCAGAATTTCTAGCAATATAGCCCTAAACAAAGCCAGGCCTTATATTTTTAATAAATACTTACCCCTAGGATAAATTCTTAATTCTCCAATTTCTAGAAGATTATTAAATTGTCAATAACCACCAAAGCCTTTTGAGAAATCATGATCTCATCTAGTACTCAAAATAAAAAACCATAAATTGATAGATAGTATTCATTATGGGTTAATTCTTAGAATTTAAGACAGCAGTTATGAGAAAATTCAGAAATTTAAGAAAACATAGAATAATGTTTTGGTGCTTTAACCAAGAAATTTAACATAGGAGAGTAAGCTCCCTTTGTAATTCAGGCTGGCCCTGAGCTCACTATGTAGCTCAGACAAATCTCAAACTCAGCAATCCTCCTGCCTCTGCCTCCTGAGTGCTGGGATTACAGGTGTGAGCTACCACACCCCGCACTGTGGTATGTGGTACTGATTGCAGGTGGGCGTGAGTCACCTTGCCCAGTATTGTTATATGTGGTTACCGGGATCCAACTCAGGGCCTTGCACTTGCTAGGCAGTGCTGGAACTACTGAGCTAAGTCTCTGGCTTGAGGAGTAAGTACTTAAAAAAAATTAAATAGTTATCTCTGAGTTGAAGCACATTGGGCAAATGTAAAAGCACAGTTGAAGTCCTCAGTAGAAAGACTGAAAAAGTCACACAGGAAAGAACTAGTGAATGAGAACACAGGCTCTTGGTAAAAATATAGTTGAAGGAGAATAAAAGAGAATGGAATAGTATAATCAAAATCCTATGAAAATGAGGGACAACATTATAAGAGCAAATACTGAGGGATGAGAGGTCAAGGACTTGAGAAGTCTGACAAGGAATAAAGTTTATTGAAAGAAATAAACACAGATAACTTCCCATTACTAGAGAAGGTCAATGGTACCAGTCAGATTTATGTGTGGCTCAACTAAATCTTTCCCAAGACAACTTACAATGTATCATGACGTTTCCAAAGGCGAAAGACAAAGAAGATTCTGAAGGCACTAAGAGAAGTGAAAGTGTGTGTGCAGGATAAATGCAGACTAGACACTGCCTAGACCAGACTAGCCACTGGGAAGGAAGAATATGTTGTTGTTCCAATAGGAAAGAGAAGGGGTTGGGAGGAAGGAAAGGAAAAAGGATTTAAAACAGAAAGATGGGAAAAATGAAAACAGTTTCACCAAATATGAGAAGGAAGAGGGATTTAAAGGAAATGAGGGAAGGACACAGAAAAAGAATTAAGATATGTATGGGTACACATTTCACACAATGTATGTACTCATTATGTATGGTAGACATGTAATAATAAAAAATAAAGAGGAAAAAAGAAAAAGGAAACAGCACATGACTGTCTTATTTGCATGACAAAAGACTTCTCAGTGGCAACCCTTCAGGGCAGGCAAGCTTTGTTGTAAAAAAAGAAAATGATCTACAAAGGATAGAAAAGAAACCCCAGACAAGCAAAAATTGACTGAATATATTCCAGACAATCCCTCGAAGAAATACTATAGAAAGTTCTACAAACTTGAAAAAAAAAAGAGTAAGAAGAAGAGATGAGAGGGTAAAAAGTACTCAGCAGCCACCATCGTAAGGATGAGGCCAGGCAAGTGCATTCTGATTTGTGGCGCAAATAACTAGGATGAGGGCAGGGTCCCAGGTGAGGCTTGGGTGTAGATTAGGGCTGGAGCTAGTGTGACTGCTAGGTCCAAGGTGAGCTTCAGCCGAGGGCTGGGGCTCGGGCTAGGGTGATACTGGGTCCCCGGTGAGGCCTAAATCTAGGTTTAGGGCCTGGTGTATGGTGAAGGTCGGGTCCCAGGTGAGGCATGTGGTGGCTAAGGTGAGGCCTGGGTCCCATGTCAGGGCTAGGCCTAGGGATAAAGCCCAAGCAAGAGTGAGGCCTGGGTTCCTGGTGAGGCCTGGGGCTAAGTTTAGGGCCTGGGCTAGGTTTATGGCTAGGTCCTAGGTGAATCATGGAGCTAGGGTTAGGGCCCGGGTTATAGTCAGGGTTTGGTCCCAGGTGAGGCCTGCTGCAAGGGTTAGAGCCCAGGCCCCGCTCAATCCTGGGTCCCTATTGAGGCCTACGCTAGGTTTAGGGCCCGGGCCAGGGTGAGGGATGAGTCTAATATGGCGTCTGGGGACAGGGTATAACACCAGGGCTAGGATGAGGGCTGTGTTTCATACAGGTTGGGGGCTACTGAAGGTTTAGACAGCACTAGTAAGCAGTCTATCCTATTTGACCTTTGGAGAAAAAAATAGTAAGTACAACATATCCACTTCATTCATAAGAAAATATTCAATGAAAAATTTTCTGAGACACAAGAAAAGATGCCATTAAGTTCAAAAGGTTTAAAATTTATAACTATAGTTATTTGCTCAGACCACAACAGAATATAATAATAATAAACCTAGCAGCCCTAGAGAATGTAATTAATCACTCTAGTAAAGTGGCACTGCAGGACTATCTGTTGAAACCATTTCCCAGAAGAAAAACAGATTAGCTCTATTCTCCCCTGAATGCTGGGGGAGTTTAGAGGGTTGTATGTCTGCTTTTGTCTCCAAACTTCTGTGTATAGTTGTGTTATGGAGGCTCCAGCTTTATGTTTCCTGTGTGTAGAAGCCTCTGGAACTTCAGAAACCCAGTGAAACAAGCACCATAACATTCCACTCTGGACCAGCCACAAATACCCACTTTTCCAAAGCATACTCAATGCCTTAAAACTGTCAGTTATAGATTTCAGTCATTTCCAGGTAAGTGTTTTTGTCAGGACACTGCAAGGGAAAATAACCATTTGAGAATTTTTTGAGAATGACATTTCACTTTATTATGTGTGTTAGTTTTGAGATAAAATAGTTGGAAGTTAAGTGCAAAAGGAAGATCTGTGGATAGAGAAATTATAATACATGCTTATAAGAAATGCAAGTAGGATTTGAGTACTGTGATTTGATACTCAAGAAAAGGAACCAAATGTTTTCAGGGAATAAATTTGCATATGTCAGTATTTTTTAATTTTTTATTTTTGCAAAAACCTACAATGTTTCTGATATAATTCATAGTTGTTATAAAGTTGAAAACATATTTTAAAAATTGATTTTATTGGTATATTCTATATACACATCATGATCACCCTCAACATTGAGAATTTGTGAAAGCACATTTTTCTAAGAGAACAGTTGTAGAAAATGCAAATGTAGAAATGATTATAAGAATTCTGGCCATCTCTCGGGATCCAAGCTTTTGGTAACAGCATCAAAACCTGTGAAACATACCTTCCCTTTGGAATTTATTGAGGTCTTGCTCTACTACACTATCTTTTCTTGTTTTGATACAGCCCCATAAAGAAAATAAACATAAATATAGATACAGAAAAAATTCAGTAACATAGCTATGCTTTCATTAATTTATAACAGTCCTGTACCCATTCTGTGAAAGAAGTTTCATTGTCCATAACTAAATAGCTCATTGTTAAGAAATATGTGAGGAGCTCTTAGTCTTTTTTAAAAAAGCCAAGCTTTCTTTTTGACTTTTGTTGGTAGGAAATTGGTATTATCATTTTCATAATATAATCAAGTTTGTTCTCAATACCAGATAAGAGATCAGTCTAGTGAGGAATGGGTTTATTTGTTTTAAAGTCAGCTCAACTGATTAGGAGGAAGGATACAATCAAGGAAGAAAAAGTTGAAATTAAACAGAGCAGAGGCTATTGACAGAGTGGAGTCTGTATATAAAAGATTCCGGTACATTTAAGACTCTGAATGCAGAACAGGAATTGGGAGCCTTCTTATGTTTCATGACATTTAGAATATCTAGTTTTCTATGAAGACAAGATAAGTGAAGGTTAATTAAACATATTAACAGTTAGCATTTGAGTGTCCACTGTGTTTTGGCCACTTTTCTGACTGTGTTTTTTTTTTTTACTTACACTAACATGTTCTTGCAGAAACCATCTTATTAGGTAGTCATTACAATTACATTCAGCATATTTACTAAGGAACCAAGTCTCTGTAAGGTTAAGTAAATTTCCAGGTGGTCTTCCAAAACCTACCAGATTACAGAGTGAGATTTATACAGAATGTAGATTCCAAGTGCTATTTGAATAATATCTTACACAATAATAGCTATCAGTAGCACTGATGAAGTGCTTATTGTGGATCAAGTGGCAGATACAGGATTAGGGAAACTGATATATGACATAAGTGGCACTAATCTCTGTATTCTAAAATTTTATCTGGTAATTTTCAAGAGTTCAAACACAGAAGCCAAAGGGTTGGATAGAATATTGGTGAATTTCAAAGAAAATGAAAAGTCAATGACATAAGACCCTAGAGTCTGGTGATAGAACTATGAATTGCTATTTTGCAATATCTATTTCACTAGAAAAAGAAATTTATGTTGTGTATTAGAAGATGACAGAAGAATAGGAAACTTTATACATGATGAAGCTGGTGAAGTTTAAGTGTTCAGAGGAGGTACAGGACTAATATTAAGTATGTGTGATCACATACAAAGTAGTCGAGTTGCTCACTACAGGAAATGATGTGGGAATACTGAATGGCTAGTAGGGTGGAAATGGTTCATGTATTTTTTTTTTTTTTGAGACAGGGTCTCGCTTTGTAGTTCAGGATGGCTCTGAGCTCACTATGTAGTCCAGGCAAGCCTCGAACTCAGCAATCCTCCTGTCTCTGCCTCCCGAGTGTTGGGATGACAGGCATGAGCCACCACGCCTGGCACTGTGGTATGTAGTATTGATTGCTGGTGGGCATGAGTCTCCACGCCCAGCATTGTATGTGGTTACTGGGGATCGAACTCAGGACCTTGCACTTGTGAGGCAGGCGCCAGAACCACTGAGCTAATCCTCTGGCTTAATGGTTCATGTATTTTACAGTCAACTATTAACATGACAGTGATGCAAGTGGAACCATAAAAATATGTCGCATGAGAAAAATATCAATTTAGATTTGTGACAAGCTATTTTTAGATGTCACAAATGTCTAGACTTCCCTTGGTTGGCACTGTGCATTTGTAGGGTTCCAGTACCTTTCTTTTGATCCTCAAATTCCAATGAATGAAGAAGAGAAAATAGACATAAAGAATAAGGTAAGACCTCTAACAGAACTGCTTGATGAAATATTAGAGTTAAATAAGCAAAGGTGGCAAAAAAAATTGAGATGGTTTAATTTAAAGACCATACTGGTATTGTAGCTACCAAAGAAAATATATTCAGATGGAAGAGAATGTTAAAAAAATTTAGTTTGAATTACCTTTATGTGTGTTATTTTATGTATGTATGTATATATGCATGTATTTGTTTTTGGTATGGGTATTGAACATGGACCCTTATGCTTGCAAGTCAGGCGTGGTGCCACTGAACTAAATCCCTGGCCCTACGTGTCATTTTAATAAATTAATATAAAATATGTATAGGATTCAGTAAAGTCTATGTAGGACATACCAGTCTATTTTCTTTTTTAAAAAAATTGAATTCATTATTGATTTTTTTTTTTTAAGACAGGGTCTCGCTTTGTAGTTCAGGCTAGCCCTGAGGTCAGTATGTAGTCCAGGCAAGCCTTTGAACTCAGCAATCCTCCTGCCTCCGCCTCCTGAGTGCTGGGATTACCGGTGTGAGCCACCACACCCGGCATTGTGGTATGTGGTATAGATTGCTGGTGGTCATGAATCACCACACCCAGCATTGTATGTGGTTACTGGGATGGAACTCAGGGCCTTGTGCTTGCAAGGCAGGCACCGGAACCACTGAGTTAAATCTCTGGCCCCTATGGGTACATTTTATATACAGCTCACTATCACACTCAACATTGGGGAATTTGTACCAGTATATGACACAAGTTAATCCTTATTTTAACCTATATCCCTACCCACCCACAATCCCCACTCCCTATATACATGTTCTTTTTCTTTCCACATCATATTTATTCTTTTCCCCTCATTACTTTCCCCTACCACATTCCCTTTGAATATTTCCTATTTCACAAAATCTATCATACTACCAGTCTATTTTCAATAGTCATTTGCTCTGAAGTGATCAATTTCACCCAAAGGCTTTTGGTCATTCCGGAAAAACAAAACAAAACAAAACAAAACAAAACAAAACAAAACAAAAAAACAGCCAAAAATCCAGTCTCTCAGAAGAAATTAAGCACTTATATAGTTCAAACAAAAGAGGACCAAGAGGAAATCAAGATGTAGGGACAAGCCTTCAGAATGTCTGAAGATAATGTTCACATTGACACTGTTGAAACAAATGGAGATATCTAGGTTTTCCTTCCAAGCAAGCCTGGAGAAGACTTTCTAAAAGGGAGAAGTGATCAGGCAAACAGGTCACTTTGTGGTATTTTGTATAAATCTGTCATTTTCCAGAATCTTTTGTCTTTTAAGAGAAAGTTTCTGTCTCTTTTTACAGATTTCTTTTTCTTTGTATAGATTAATCTTATTGCAATAGTAGAGTGCCTGGCAGATAAAATATAAGGATTTTTAAAACACAAAAATGATTATGGTTCTTAATAATTTTCAATAGTGTTCCCTGGTTAAACTCCTATATGGAATACACCAAATTCACACAGATACTTAAGGAAAAGAAAAAAATGTATAAAATTTTAATACTAAATTTATGGAGATATCATGAAATTAATACAAGTTACCTTCAGCCTTCTAGTTATGAGAGGTGCTCAGAGTGGTGGCCATGAGCCCCAGACATTTATTAATACAGTGAACGGTTGCTTGGGTGAACATTGTCACTGAGATTGCTACACGCGCATTTTCAACTTTTCTCCAAAGGTGGGCAGTGTAGGGGATTTTCTGGCATATACAACATTCAGAGGGTGTCACATATGCAGGGACATCATCAGTTTTAAAGACAACATAAGATTTTTGTTTTCCTGAAATATGTATACATTTTTGGTGGTCTCAATTTCTAGGTAGGCTAATGTGCACATACAAGCATAACTTTGGGTTTAAAATTATGCTTTCTCATTTGCCATCAATCTTTTGTATGTTTTATTCTTCCACAAGTGGATGAAAGAATAAAGCTGGTTATAACAAGTGTCCAAAAGGAAAGCAGTCATTTAAGAATTTTTAAAGAGGCAAAGTTTATAAAAACTTAAAAATCTGGGGCCAGAGGGTTAGCTTAGTGGTTCCGGCGCCTGCCTCGCAAGCGCAAGGTCCTGAGTTCGATCCCTGGTAACCACATATAATGCTGGTCGTGGAGACACGCCCACTAACAATCAACACCGCATACCACAGTGC
>PVIC010030395.1:0-21942 GCA_004025085.1 Thryonomys swinderianus
GGGAGGACTGTAGCACTGAGTTAATGAGCAGCGGTAGGTGGGGCAATATGCTATCGCATAAAATGTAAAATTGAGGCAGCGTGTGTAAGTGATCTAAGAATAAGAAACTGTGTTGGAACCCTCTCTATGCCAGGCGGGGCCCTGTGTCTACCTCATGGGACTCCCTGTGGCCTTACCATGTCTCAGGTGAGTCAGGTTGCGATGCCCATGGGGTTGGTTTCCCAGCTGGGATGGCTTCCGGAAGTTGGGTGGTGGCCTGGGGAAGATTCACAAAGCCGTACAGTTTCCTTTGCCTTTCCACGGGATTTCAGGCCCTGCCCCTGCTGTGCAAAATTGGTTATTAAAATAGAACTGAGAAAAAAAGGTTGAAACTGACGCTTCATATGTAATGACACTATTGATTTGAGGTCTCAGGAGGTGAATGCTGAGCTGTTTTCTCAGCAAGTGGAAAAAACCAAGTGGCCCCATGAGGCTCCCTCCTGGCCTTTGCGGGGGCGGGGGGGGGCACCTTCCTCTCTAGGTGGTTGACACCTCTTGGCTGCCTCCTTTTTATGCCCACATGGGACGGAGAGCGGCCGTGGCTTGTCACTGTGGCACTAAATGGTCTAGGCAGAGCCAGCCTGGTGAATATGTGACCTGTGAGTCACACAGGGGCCCGTGGTCAGAGGGACCTTGTGCTGGGTTTAATGCTATGTTGTTGCTGTCATAAGAGTCTTAGTTTTAAACCAAGGGCCTTGTATTTTAATTTCGCACTGGCCCTTGAAAACTGTTACTGGTCTGTGGTCCAGGCTAGGAAGGGATTGTCTCAGCAGGGGTCGCTTTGGAGGACTTGCTCCAACTGATGGCCAGCCCTGGTGGCCCAGTGCCACTAAAACCACGGCTAGAAATAACCTCCACCCAGAGTCTGAAGAGTTGTAGGACACAGTCTCCCGGTGAAGTGGGCAGAGAAGACAGCTGCCTCCCTGGGTGATCTGCCCTCCTTCCATTCCTGGACCTTGACTTTGGCCCACCCAAGATGCAGGCTCAGGGGCTATACCATGAGCTTCTTTCATCGCCCTGTTGGGACAGCAGTAAAAACAGACCATACCGAACTGGATTTTAACAACGCTCACAGAAGAACAGTTAGAGCTGTGCCTTGTCCGGCCCCAAGTGTGGGACCCCGATTGCTACTGCAGTGCTTCCTCCAGCAGAGAGGACACACCTTCGCTAGAAACGCAGAATGCCCATAGTTTTATGCTAGACTTAGGTTGAAAAGATATGGAGAACGAGGGTAGTGACACACCCAGAGCTAGGACTAGCGGGACTGATAAATACGCTTTCAGCCCAGGCTTGCACACAGGAATGAGTGTAGTGACAGCTTCCGTTCATCAAGTACCTGCTGTATTTTGGACCCTTTCATACCACTTCTCTTGTAACGCAGTCTTTCTGGGTAGGCACCCTCCCACTTTGTTACAATCGGAGAAATAGGGTCATGGTATTGTAATTCAGGATTAGAACCCAGTTTGCCTCCTCTAACCCCAACTCCCTGACTGTCCAATGACAGTGGATTTTTCAGTCACTGAGCCTGATTGTGGCTGAGATTGTGATTGATTATAGAGAATGAAAGCCCAAAGACCAAAACACCGTCTTAGGATATATGTTTAGGGGATACCTCCATCTCTGCCTACCTTCTCACCCACCTCTCTCCCTCTCCTGTGCCTGCTGGCCAGCCCTGTCTTAACTGGTCGGCCATGCCATGCTTGTTCCTGGCCAAGGCACACGGAGACTCATGGAGTGGTCCTGAGGGCAGAATGGCCCTTGGCTGATTGCAGTGCCAGCTTCCAGGACAATGGAACAAGCTGATAGTGATGAATGAGTCTCCTGAACACTGCCAGGAGATACGGGAACACACTTGAGTGGTCCCCGCCTGCTGAACCTTGGCCAGCTGCACTGCTTTTGCTAATACAAAATGATCAACATCATAAAGGGCCATAAAACATGACCCTGAGGTTTTCCTTTTCAATATCGAGAGGTCCCCAAGTCAACATAACTTTATGGGGTCCGGGCTCTAATCAAATATTAAACAGAAAAAATAAATACAGGCACCATCTAGACAACCATTTCTTAGATCTGGCTGTTAACAGAAACAGGATGTTTTTTCCACTTCTAAGTTTGGAAAAAGTTTGGATACTTTTTCCTAACCATGTAATTTGCTCATTGTATAAATCTGTGGTTTCGGACCCAATGAGAATGGACTCGTGTTCTGTAGAGTACAGAGTGCCACGTCTTTCAAAACACTAGGAATATTCTGCAAAGCTCTTGAATCATCTATCAGAGTCAGTGCTGATATGGGAATGGGGGAGGGAGCTAATTGTTGAAAACTATTTTTAAGCTTGTTTTTATCTCATTTAATTCTTACAAAAGACTGAATCTCCATAGGCTCTGCTTTTATCTGTGAGATCAAGATAATAGCAATTCACTGGGTTATGAGAATTACTTGAGTAATACAGATGACTGCTATAAAGAATGTCTGGTATACAGTCAACACACGATCTGTGCTGGTTCCCGAAGTGC
The DNA here is from genome assembly GCA_004025085.1 of Thryonomys swinderianus. NCBI lineage: Eukaryota > Metazoa > Chordata > Mammalia > Rodentia > Thryonomyidae > Thryonomys > Thryonomys swinderianus. Next base: position 2,554 of record PVIC010030395.1, read on the forward strand.
CTCGCCTATCGCTTGATCACATTTGTTGATGTTCATTTTTCTCCAATAACAAGATAAGTGTCCGGGCTCAGATGTAGTAGTTCTATTTGATTCTTTGATAAATCTGCCTCTTTGTATAACTGTATATAGCACATGCAATTATGTACAGGACATAATACTTGATAGTGACAATTATGTTACTGGTTTGCACATTTACTGTCCTATGCTTTTCATCATTACTTTGGAGTGTATTCTTTCTACTTCGTATAAAACAGTATGTCACATGACACCAACAGTGCATTGTACATCTTGTGTTTATTGCATCTGTTGATTGCATCCAGACCAAGACTAATTGACCTTGACCTCTGTTTGTGCAAGTCCATTCCATGATCACAGTGAAAAAATTATTCATGTTTTATTAATTAATGTATTCTTAATACATTAAGTATTAATGCATTACATTAATGCATTACATTAAGTAACATATCCAAGGTCTTTCTTCAGTGCTACTGTTATGTAAAACATTGTGGGTCCAATCTTGCCTATTATATCTTGTTTTCACTTATAAGGATTATTTACTCTTCTAACTAAGAGATTTATTAGCTGGTATAACTCCACTTATTGTATATACTAGCTAAATAAGTCTCTAAGGTTAATCTTTTTTAAAAAATATGATTACTATTCAGAGATATTTGAGTTCTTCAGAGCAGTTAGAAACAGAAGAATGGTGGGGGTGCCATTATCACCTTGTAAAGAAAATGACTTTTCTAGATTATTTTGTACCACATTTATCTGCAATTTGGCCCAATTCTCTGCTGGAGTCAGTGGCTCTGTATTTTGGGGTTACTTTCCTCCCCAGGTCATTCATCCGCAAGGTGTGATGAGAGCGTGAATCTGAGCCACGCCCTCTTCTGAGCTGTGGTTTCATATATCAAAAAGAGATAACAGGGATACATGAGGTGTCATTACTATGCGCTAGGGAGCTTGTCCTAGTGCAAATGCTGAGTCAACTATTACTAGTCTATTTCTTTGTACAATCTTTTCTCATTAACTCTTATAGTTCCAAAGCAAAGATAGCCTGATAGTACAACCATCAAGGCCACATAAGTGCAGTTACTTCTTTCCCATTTCCACAGTGTCCTTCTCATCCGATCATCTGGCCCATCCATCTGCATTTGTATTCCTATCTTGTCAGTATTCGCTGCACACACCATGTTTACCTGTCTCTCTGCCTAGCAGGAATCCTCCCATTTCGATGGGCCTATTCTCTTGGGCCTATAACCAAAGTCTCTCATTGTCTTTCAGAAGCTAAAGTTCCAAAGCCTCTGACCAAATTTAATCCACAATTTCTTTGTTGAATGTAAAATCTTCTCTGAGGTATACCACAGTATGTGGCATCTCAGGACTCGGTGGCTTTGTTCATGGTACAGCTTTGGATTTTGTCCTAACTGAACTATTTTCCTAAAAGAAAGGAATGTGGCCTATATCTGGTATATACAGGTTGAGTATCTCTTATCCAAAATGCTTGGGACTAGGGATGCTTTGGATTGGAGGATACCCCTCTGATTTTGGAACATACAGTAAGATAGATGTGACCCAAGTCTAAACACAAATTTATTTATGTTTCATATATACATAGCCTAAAAGTTTTCACACAATATTTTCAGTATACCTGTGTTATGATTCATCACATGAGGCCAGGTATGGAATTTTCCACTTGTGTAAAATTAGTGCTTTAAAAGGTTTCAGATTTTGGGGCATTTTGGATTTCTGCATTAGGAAGGTTCAACTTATATACTACTACTGGTTAGAAGTGGGTACTTCTATAGTTTTGATTTGTGACTTCAGAATTGATATGGTAGAAATTTGGGTCTGGTACGTCATTGGGTCCCTCTGAAAAGGGTTTCTTTTCGGTTTTGTCAAGTTCCCCCTGGTTAAGCGACCTGGGATTCCTTTCCAGCCTGGATTATCCTGATAGTGTGAACTTATTCCTCAGCCCAGGGGAGGGTAGACTTGTGGATCTGAATTTCAGTCATCTTTGAAATGGAAACTACCAGTCCATGGCCATACCACCCTGAACGCACCCGATCTCGTCTGAAATGGAAACAGGAATAGGAACTGACAGGGGAAAGGGGTGGTTTTAGACCCCTGGATTTAATGGTTCACCTGTGACCCTATCAGAGACTCGCGTGGAATCTAGGCGTCATCACCTTTCAGTCCAGAGGGGCAGCGGGGAGAGGCATGCTCTAGCTAGAGGCGGAAGCCAGAAGGGCTGTGAAACCAAGGATGGGGTCTCTCTTCTGTCTCTCCAAAAATGGAAGATGGGAGGAAGGCAGGCAGTCCTCATCCACAAGCTACGGCCCAGCTCCCCAGGCCCCTCTCCAGGCCCCTCCTCTGTTCCCGACAGCCTGAGACCTCCCCTGACCCTTTGCAGAAGAAAACTACCCGTTTCTAGTTGTGCACTATTGACGAGCTAGAGAGTAATTTTATACCCAGTAGCTACTTTTTCAAAAGTGCTGTGAGGAAAGCAAAATGGAGGCTCTGAGATGCCAGGGTTGGCCCCAGAGGTTGCACCGTTTAGTTGGCGTCTGTGGTTCTTGACTCAGGTTCTTTGTCATCCCAGGCTCTGGGTCAGAAGGACGCTGAAAACTCAGATAACGTTTATCTCGCTGGAGTCTGTGTTTCTGAGGTGAAATGTATGAGGCACACAGTGTTTTAAAGTGAGTAACCCAGTGGTGCTGAGTGCATCCACCGCGGGGTGACACCACGCGTCTACTTCCGAAACTTCATTCCTTCTGGTGGGGCTTCCGTTAGAGCAAGGAATCTGTATGAGGCACCCAGAGCAGGGCCTCCGTCCTCGTAGGAGCCAAGTGCGAGCTCCACGTGTATTTTTAGAGCCTCGGCCCTTCTCTGAGAAACCTAATGTATAACTAAGAATTGACTGAATTTAGCCCCCTGAGAAAATCAGGTTGAGACATATGACGTTTTCCTTTCCCCCCTAAAATGACATGTCAAAACCGCCCCCTTCCGGGGACATTTTTCCTACATCCTTAAAGCAGCCAGAAAGACCTCCCTATGGGCTCCCTGGTATTTAATTACACTCTGTCACATAGCTTCTTGTTTCTGAGGTTCTTGGCCAAGCTGTGACACGCAGAGCCATGGAGACTCCACAATACTCCCCACTGTCCTGGGTGCAGAACAAAGCAGGTGGTGAACAGGTATGTGTCAGATAGAATCAGTGAGAGGCCGCCAGCTCCAAAGTCTAGCTAGCACCCGCTGACCGGCATTTTCCTAACTTTGAACACTGTGGGTTTGGTGAGGGAGGCTTCGTTTATCTTGGTGTCGAGAAGGAGCCGGGCAGGGCCGGTCCAGGCTGTGGTCTGCATCCCTCGGGCAGCTGTGCCCAGACAGGGCTGGGAGGCCCGGGTCCCTCCCCCCCCTGCTCAGCAGATGGACGTCGAGGGTACAAGCAGGAGAGGCGGAGGACATGATGGCATTGGTCTTTATTGAAAGAAGTCAAGAGGGTCCCTTTGGTTTCCCACGTCACCAAGTGTCGATCAAAGTGGGTGGCCAGAGCTCCTGGGGGGGACGGGGCTGGGCGTTGGGGGAGGGGCTGCTCCTGAGGCCTAGAAGCTGGTCTCGTGCAGGCTCACCGGGGCAGCTGTCTGCTGGCGGCATCGAACGCTTCTCCATATGGTCACTGCCAGGATGCCAACGACAAGGCCACCTACTGCTGCCACTGGCACCGTCCCGTGGAACACACTGGAGGCCTTCGCGGGCTCCTCGGGGAGTAGCCCACTATTCCGAAGGGTATAGAAGTAAGGGCTCTCCTGCCGAGGAGGACAGGAAGGTCAGAGCCCTCGCTTGTCGGTGTGTGGCTGGTCCCCAGCCCTGGCACACACAACCACCTCACACGTTCTCACGTCCCTTCCCCGTGGGTGTGGCTCCGCCATCGACACGTGCGGGAACCTTCTGGACGAGACGTCGCTCAGGCCAACCCCAGCCGTGACCTCGCCTTGGCGGCACCCCAGCGTCTCCCTTCCTGGCCAATCTGTCTTTGAAAGACTGGTGACTGACAGGTGACGGTCACAAGTCCTGGGGGCAGCTGGCGGCGCTGCTGTGTCCTCCAGGTCCCTGCTGGACACGGGTCCCTGCTATTCCTGCCCTGCGCCCCGGGAGGGCCGCTGGCTCCGCGGGGTCACAGAAGCCGCCGGGAGGCGCCTGCCTGCTCTGCCCTCCTGGCTCAGGGGAGAGCGGCACAGGGGTGAGAAGGGTGGGATCACAGCCCAAACATGGCACCATCCGGGCTCGCAAGGGGGTAAAACAGCTTCACAGGCAGGGAGGGGAGGCGGAGCCGCCAGGAGCCGATGGCGGAAGCCAGACCAGACAAGTCCTGGGCTCAGCTGGGCAGCGCGTCCGTCTGGCAGGGGAGTGAGCAGTGGGCCCAGCCAAGGATTTCAACAGCCTGGGGCGGCTGGAGTTACCTCTAGGGAAGCGAAAGCAGGATGATGGAGAAGCGAGAGCGGAGGCCGGAGAGACCGCGGGGGCTGCGCCTGGGGTCCCGGGAGGGGAGCAGAAGCGCAGACGGAGGAAGGGGCTGTGGTCTCGGGCGGACACTGCGGCTTTGTTCTGGGCCCAGCTCCCCGTGGTCCCTGCAGAGCTCCTCCACGCACGCTGAAGACGGGGCTCGGCCCGCAGGAAGGGGCGGCTCGGGGCGCCAGGCCGCTGCGCACTGGCCGCCTCCCTGTGCCACCCTTCCCATCTCTGGGCTGCTGGGCCCTCGCTCCCTGTCCGTGGCCGCCCGCTCCCAGGAGCTGGGCGAGCTGAATAGGATGGCGGTGAGTGGCAGTGTGCGGAGGCCCGCGAGGCTCCCCGGTGCCCCGTGACGGACTTTGCCGCCGCCTGACGGGGCCTTTACTCACGGGGGAGGGGCACTTGAGCTTGGCGCGGCTGTAGGTGAAGTTGTTGAAGGTCGTCTTCTGGCCCACGGGTTCCAGCTGCAGAGAGAAAGGGGCACCTCGCATCCGGCCCTCTGTGAGGCCGAAGCCGGGGCGGCGCCGGCCCGGGCGAGGCCTCCCTCCTGGAGAAGTCGCTGGCATGACGCTCCCTCCTTTTCAGAGGGAGGGTTGGAAGCAGCGACGTGGCAGCATCCATGGCAGAAACCAGCAGCCCTGGGCTGGAACTGGAGCCGACTTCCGATTCACAGAGCGACGAAGGCGAGTTTGTCCCGGCAGGAAAGGACCGTGAGCCGATGCCCTGGGCTGGCCCCGGAGGACACCGAGGCCCAGGACACAGTGACCGGTCCGGAGTCTGCAGCACGCTCCAGGAGGGCCGGGACCACCGCGCCCACCCTCTGGCTCCCTTCGCGGGAGGCTATGATTGCAGACACGGGGTGTTCAATTTGATAAAGTGGTGATAATCATATTTACCAACTTCTCTAAGTGCGTGGGGCTAGTCAGTTTCAGGAAAACCGAAAACATGATGGTTACCATGACATTCTTACTACACTTGGCTTCTCAGCCTTAAGAAACTGGCATATTCTCACCTGAACTGCCTTATGTGTGTATCACACGGAGGAAAAGATTTACTTGAAATATCCCTGGGACGAATGGTGGTTTGGTGGGGGTTGTGGTGAACGTTTCCCACCTCCGGAACCTCCGCGTCTTTAGCCAGCCGCCCGCCCCTGGCACGTGGACAGACAGACTCACCTGGCTGCAGACTCCGTCCAGGCGGTCTACCCTCCCCCACCCTGCAACCTGCTCCCTGCCTGAAGCTGAGCGCAGGGACGGCGCGCGAGGTGGGGGGCGGGCTCTGTCCCCGCTGGTGACCACACCCAGCCCATGAGCTCACTGTCTTGTTTTAAAGCCTTTTGCTGCCATTCCTTAGTAACACAATTAGGGAGGAAGGGCGGCTCCGGTCCGGGAGAGATGCCAGGGTGACTCAGACGAGCCCGGTGGGCAGATGGCCGGGTCCTGACTCTGCCCACGATGCCCACGCCGCGCCACGCCGCTACTTGGCAACCCGCAGCTGGGAACAGGTGTGAAGATGCCGCCCTAAGAAGCTCGAGGTGTGCGTGTTGTGTGCATCCCACGGGGAGCGAGAGTGGGGGTGGCTTCCACCCTCACCACGGTGTCGCCTCCACTTCCTCTGAGTGGAGGCTTCCGGCTGTGCCCTGGGGTAATGGAACCCCTGGGGCAGAACGTGGGGAGGGGCTTAGACCAGCCAGTGCTCCGACACCGCAGGGAAGACTGGCCCGGGGGGGCTGTGCCCAGGCGTTGGTGAGCGCATCCGTGTCTGCGCCTCGCGGCTCCCCCTCCCCTGCCCCTCTCTGCCTCACGGCCCCTGCCCCGCTGCTGTCCTGGTGGCTGTTGCTCCTCCCGGCTTCCGGAGTTTCCTGCGGTCGCTGCCTGCCGGCCCGGCCCTCCTGTCTCCTGCCCGTCCAGTTTGCAGCCTGCGTGCGCGTCGGCAGCCATGGTCACCCACGGCCTGTGTGTCCGCGGTGACCCCCCTCGCAGCACTCACCGCTCGGACACACACTCGACTCCCGTCGAAGGGTGGGATGGCGGCCGATGCAGGGCTCTTTTCTGCCCCTTCTTCTCTATGGGTTCTCAGTTAACCCCACGGGCAGGGCCATTTTTAATTTTCACATACGAAAGTGATACTTGTCTGTTTCTGGTTTTTTCCTACACATGTCAAGCTCATTCCTTTTCATAGCTACGTCGTACTCTACTGTGTACTGCTTTTCTCCGTCTGTGGTCAGGAGCCACGTTGATTCCTGGTATAAATGTGCTGAACAGAGCCACAACCAACACTGGGTCTCTTCGGGGTGCTATTTGATTTCCTTCACCTGTGCACCCACAGGTATTTCCTTAGAGAGCTGGATCATGTGATCTATATTTGAACTTTTGGAGGAATCTCATGCTGTTTTTTCATACTGGCAGTACTAATTTACGTTCCTTTTCCTCCGCATCCTTCCCAGTATTTATTTTTTGATAACAGCCGTTCTGACTCAGGTGAGGTGGAATCTCAGCGCAGTTTTGATCTGCGTTTCCTTGACACCTAATGCTACTGAGCACTTTTCCAAATACTTACTGGGCCTTTTAACCCTGGGTCTTTTGTAGCACACAGATGCTAACACTGGTCTTATTTTCTAACCTCCAGCCCTCATACTTCACAGCTCCCTCATGGCTCCCTGTGGCTTTCCGGAAAGCAGTCCCCACTTCCCACATCTAAAACAGAGCTTGACTTCCCTGGCAAATGATGGGTTTTTCTCTCCCAGTCCACCGCCCGCTCAGTTAGACCCCTCTTGTTCCGCTTCTCCTCCCCGAGTTCCCACCCCATCCTCAGTCTGACCAGCGGCTGCCTCTGTCCTCGCCCGCAGCCTCACGCTGTAGCCGAAGGGACACCGGCACACGGTGCTCCCTGTCCGGGGCCAGCCGGGGTCCGGCCTTGCTCACCTCCCTCCGCTCTCGCTGGCCTGGGGCTCCTGGGCGCGTGAAGCTCATTCCTTAGTCCAGGCCCGTGTGGGTCTAATTTCCTCTCCCGGGAACACGCTGGCCCAGCCTCCTGCCTGCCTAGCAACCTCTGGACACTCAGTTCCCAGTTCATTTTTCCTGCCTTTTGCGTCCTTGATCTGTAGCCTCTGTCCCCGCTTGACTTTTGTTTGTTTATTTAGTGGTACTGGGGATCAAACTCGGGCCCCTGTGTGTCCAAGGTTGGCGCGGTAGCACTTGAGCTAAATCCCCAGCCCTTGACTTTTGTTTTAAAGCTCGGCATATGGCCAGACCCTGTTGAGCTATTCGGTGACTTGTTTAATCTCTTATCTTTCCCCCACCGAGATGTGTTCCCCTGGGGAATAGGGATGGTACTGCCCTCCCCACTGCGCCATCCCCGGCTCCTGGAAGAGCCCCTCCCCATGGCACTGCTGGGTACATCGCTTGGGGTGAATGACGGAGGAATGGAAGTTCCCTGCACCTGTGTGGAAAGGGCGGGCAAGGAACAGCTGCGGGAAGTGGAGCTGTGACCACGAACACCAATCTGTCCCGACCAGGAGCCTGTAGGTACTGACGATGTGCGCAGAGTGCCATGGACCTGGTGGCCAACAGCCCATCCTGGTGAGTGAGGCAGTCCCCGTGGGACCTGCCACCTGAGCCAGCTCTGAGGGGAGGCAGGAGGTGATGAACGGGCGCAAACGTACACAGGAGCAAGAACACACAGGTGGGGCAGGAACCGGCAGGAGGTACCAGACTGCAAAGCAGAGGTTGGTAGGTACGGTGGCCCGAGAGGCCTTTCATGCTGCCTTCTCTGGGGGTGACCTGTCACGTTTTCTTTTTCAGAGTGTTCGGTTGCCCTGGAAAGACTAGATCTAAGAGTAGTTTATAAATCTTGCATGTTAAAATCATCTGGGGCAGTTATTTTTTTTTTTCTTCAAGTGCTGAACCCAGGATCCACCCTAGACCATTTAAATCAGAATCTCTAGGGATAAGAACAGCCAGGTACTGTTTATATATTTAACATCCAAACCAATAAACAGAATATGATCAGTATTCAGAAGCCTATACCCAACTTCATCTAGTACGATCTATTCCCAGGAAAAGGGACCAATGCACTGATTTCTAACACCAGATGATAAACTACTTACTTCTGAATTTTTTATTTGCATGTTATGGAAGTTTCTCATTGCGCAAGAGTATTCCATCATAGTGCTTTACCAACATCTTATTCATTCTACTGTTGGTGGCATTTCAGGAGTTTCTAGTCTGGGGCTATGAGAAGCAATGCTGCTATGAAACTTGTGTCTTTTGGTGGAGACCATGTGTATCTTTCTGTCAGGGACATGTCCAGGAATGAAATGGTGGGTCTTACAAAATACATCTGTCCAGTATTAGCTGTGCCACAGGACTTTTAAGCGGTTGGGGCCTAGCTGCTTTTAGAAGTCCCCGGCTGATTCCACTATGCTCCCCGAGCCCAGAGGTGCCGTTCTGAGGGCTGTAAATCTGGAGAGGAGGTGACGGGAGATGTAACTGTTAGCTCGAGTAGGATTTCTAGGGTAGAGAAAGCAGATGTCAGTGGAGGAACAGGCCTCAGAGCAAGAAGGAAAAAGTCTAAGACAAGAGAAAAAAGGTAAAGGAAGATAAAAGCATCTCATGGTGTTGCTGACATGGCTGGCTTTGCCTTTGCAATGGTTCCTGGAGGTGTGAGCTGTTAAGCGAGGAGTAAGAGATGAAATAGCTTGAAGTGTGCTCTTGCTCCAGTGGGGTAGCCGGAGAACATCCATCAAAGCCTGCAGACACTATGTCATAGGACTCCAGTGGTGAGACATGAATTCACTGGCTATGTATGTGTTTATCAGGTCGGGAGCAGAGGGAACCCGAGGAAAAGGCCGGACAGCCTGGACCCTCACCCTGCTGTAGCACTCACCAGCCGTGTGGCTCTGGGAAAACTGGCTCGTATCTCCATATTTTAATCACACAATGACCTGCCTTGATGACTTCTTCAGCTTTCAGAGCTGGGGCACGTCTATTATTCATCTGATGTCACCGAAAGGGTGAAATTCGGGTAAGATTGAGGGAGCTGGCACGATACCCTACAGGGTGGCTGAGATGGTTTAGGATGAAAACAATGAACTCTGTAATTATTTCCCAAAATGACACAGCCCAGGACAAGAAGCTCTTGGATGATTTTAGTTTTGCTGTACTTCGTTTTTGTTATTTTTAAGTGTGGGATAGGGCTGAGACAATGTCTGGGCAATCAATCTTGTCACCACCAGTGCCCTGTGGTAGTGTCGATCTTTTCTTTCCTATCTGTTTGAACTAAAAGCCTCTCAGCTGGATGAGTAGGAAGAACCACTGTTCATTTAGATGATGTAGGGAGGATGGGGGACAAGGCACTTGGTCATGTTTGAGTCATCAGTGTGGCCACTGAGTCCCAGGAAACTTCCGGAGGGTCCCAGTTTTAAGCAGGCTTAGACTATGACCCAGGTAAGGTGGCTGTCAAACCTGGTAGGAAAACCCAGGGGCTTAATTTTCCCAGATCTCCTTGGAGTCTTTCGATTCCTCTGAGGTCTTGGGGGTGAAATGGGACAGAAAATGGATTCCTACTCTGTGGGACAATTTAACTGGTTGATTATACTGGGTATTGTCACTGGGATCCTTGCACTGAAGTTTAACTCCAACCCTTTTTACATTTCAGGATCTGAAGTTGCCCAGAGGGGACTTGAACTTGCAATCTTCCTGCCTCTGTCTCCCAGAGTGCCGAGATTACAGACGTGTGTCAACACACACCCAGTCTGGGGGTGAGTTTTAACTGGAATGAAGACATGTGACTTGGCAACTGAAGGACAACATATGACTTCAAACTCTGGTCTTAGAAATTATATTGTGCACACTGTAATTTAAAAAAAATACTGTGGGAAATTCTGGTGACAATTCAGAGTCCTGGGTGAGAGCATGATGGGAATTTTTAGAAGTGGGCAAATTGATGTCAGCAGAAGGAAAACCCCAAGACAACAGCAGTAGAAGAAAGCTGAGCATGCATTTATCCCGGCCAAACATAAAGCCTGCTCACGCACTGCTCTGAGAGGAGGCTGCTAGTGAGGAGGAGGAGGTGGTGTCACTAAGGAGAAAGTCAACATTTGTGAGTCAGCAGAGGAAGAGGCTGGATGTATGGGAGGAGCTGAAAGCGGTGGGAATGTTGGCACAGCTGTGGTTGGCACAAACACCACAGGCTTGAGAATGCAATACAAGGAGAAGTGTAGACTATCTGGTCACCATGGGACAAATGCGGGGACGTAGAGGTCAGGGCAGGGGTTGGGTTACATGTTGAGCCTAGATCAAAGGAAGCTACTGGATTGGCAAGGTGTCTCGTTTGGTCTGAGCAAGAGGATACAGGTACGGGGGGGGGGGGCAGGCACGTGTTGCCACCACAGCTGCCCGTTCAGCCAGCCCAAGAGGGCGGAGGACAGGCAAGGCCTGGAAGGGGTTTCAGCCTGGGAGACTGAGCTGGGTGGGATTTTCCTTCTTTCCATCTAGGCAAATAGCTGGGAGTGGCGGAAGCTATTTACTGTGCTGGCTGCTGCATACATGTGATCTCAACTAATTTTCTCTTATCATTCTCACTGTTCCGTAGATGTTAGTAGAGATGGCCAGAGAGATCACATGCCCAAGGTCACACGGGACGGGGGAAGCTAGAATGTGTGGTCTGATTGCACAGTTATCCTTGTACAGTGTTGCATATATATGTGTACATTTTGGAAACAACACACCAGGACAAAAGAATGCACCACCATCTTGAGCTTTGTGTTTGTGGGAGTCGACTACCTGGTGTTGCTCTTGACATAAGCCCGCCTGGCCCCGGGCCACTCACCATGTTGTTCCAGAGTGCGATGGCCATCTCCGCGTGCCCGTGTTCTGAGAAGTGCAGACAGTCTTCAGCGAAGAAGGTGAGGTCTGGGCTCCCCAGCTGTGAGCAGAGACAAGGTCACCGTCCTGACCGGACCGCTCTCCCCGCCCCCTGGCAGCTGCCCCAGACATTTCTCTTTGTCCTTAACTGGCGGGAAACCCAATTTTGGGACTTGCAAAAAAAAGACATGCTTTGTAGCCACCCATAGTCTGTCCCTTTTCTTCCCTGAAAGCTGATGATGATAATAGTAGGATCCTTTTCAAGTGAGTAGCATATAAGGGGGGGCCTGGTCACTATTGATTTATTGATTCTTTCCAAGTCCATCTTCATTCTAGTAACAACAAAAAGAAAAGGCAAAGCTCGGGAGCCCGGATGATGGTAATAAACTAGACACCCACTTGGATGAAGAAAACGCACCCGTCGCCTGCGCTAAGCCTCCACTGTAGGCCTCCTGGGGGGCCTGCTGCTCACCTCGTTCTGCGGGAGGAGGGTGTTCTGCAGGAAAGGCTGTACCACGACCGCGAAGTCCTCACGCTGCATGTACTTGTGCTGGTAGGAGAACCTGGAGATGCCACTCTGGGGGAGGGACAGGCTGCTTAGGGTTGGACAGGGAGGCCCTGTTCCCTCTGACCCACTCTAGACAAGGCGCCTGGAAGGGGCAATATGGGTATGCTATGCGCTCACATCCCCAAGCCCCTGCCGGCCGTCAGGGTCTAACCCAATGGCACTGGGCCGAGGAGCCCCACCCACCCTCCCTGCCTGCGGAGGCCAATCAGCCCTGGCCCCAGAATGCCCACGCCCTTTGGTGGAGGGGAGTCCACGGTTGCTGGATTTGTTTTGTGCCAACGTGTAAGGTGTAAACGGAGTGGGCTAGAGGTACTTAGGCTTAAGGTGACAGGATACAAAACATAAGACCCAGGGAGAGCTCTGGCCTCCGGCTGCACTCTGAGCTCAGCCTGGAGAAGGGCTAGAGGAAGAGCCCGGCTTTCCTCCGATGGAGAGGCAGGAGAGAGGGGCAGTGGCTGCCCTCCTGCCTCCTCTGAGTGGAGGCACGGCCATGCCCCGGGTCCTGGGTGTGAACGGGCCCACTTTCAGGGTGTCCACTCCGGCGCCCAGTGCTGTAGCTGTTGGGAGCGGCCTGCGCCCTTTCCGGGCCTTGCTGTCCAGTGAGCCTGGACCAGTGTGTTGGGGGCTCTGGTCTGTCTCTTAGGGAGGGGGTTATCCATGGAGAGCTGCGGGCCCCACAAGTTGTGAGTCCTTGCTCGGGAGCCCACGGGGTTCCCTAAGGGAGGGAAGGCGATGGCGGGGCTCACCTGGAGGTTCCAGTTCACTTTCTTCAGCTCTTGCATCACCGGGGAGTCTGGAAATTGTCGGAGACAAGTGCAGTTGCTCCTGGGAGATAAGAGCTCTGGTGGCCGGGCTCCGCAGGGGGGCGGGGTGTGCCCGCAGGGAGCCCTGTACGTGTACATGCCAATGCCCAGGCACACAGCGGTGTGTGGCGGGGAAGTGGGGTCTCCCCTCTCATGGCTGCTCACTCCCTTCTCCTCCCCGTGCCTGTGGCCCCTAGGATTGCTGGAGGTGAGAGGAGCTGGAGAGCGGGAGCACCACTCGCTCTTGGGAGGATGGGGTTCCCCTTCATGCCCCTGAGCCTCTCAGCTCTATTGCTCAGTGCTTATCAATCTGATAAGGGGGAACATGACAGCAGAGGATTGTGGGAGGCCACACGAAGCAGCTGGCCCCCTCCGCGTCCCAGCCATGTGGCTTCACTCCACCACCTGCGAACTCTCCTCCCCTGGGGCCACAGCGGCCTCCGAAGCACCAGACAGAGGGAACTGTCCCCAACGCTCCCTGTCCTGCGCTGCCTTTCAGGAGCTACTGTTGGGCCTTGGAATCGCAGAAGTGGCGGGGAGCGTTCAGGGCCCGTGATCTGTTTTCTTCTAAGCCACGGGCTAATTCCTCCCACCCTGCCTGGCCCCTCTGCCAGGGTGCCCCAGCCGGGTACATGACCTGCTCACTTACTGAGCTGCCGGCAGCACAGTGCACTGCCCGCCCTGGCTCTGGTACAGGCCCGCCAGCTCCATGACCTCCACCACGTTGATGAAAGCCCGTGGAAGCTGCAGGAACAGAGCTGGGTGTCATGAGGCCCTAGGTAAGGGCGGGAGAGGTCACTGGCTACTGCTGGAAGGGGCGCGGGGATGTGCTGTGTGTGTGGGGGTGTGTGCTAGGCGAGCCCTTCACCACCCGGGTCCATCCCAGCCTCGGGGATCCCCTTTCATCCACCTTGGCCCTCTCCGGTTTACTCTGAGGCCTGAGCGTAGGTGTGACTGTGGATCTGACTCTTCAATGCCCGGCTTTATCGTTTGGGAGGCAGAGACAGAGCCGCCAGGGCTAGTAAACTTGGTGACTCCAGGGACGGGCTCCGCTCCTGTGCAACTCCGGCCTGCAGCCAGTCAGGAGAGCTGGGGGCTGCCGCCCTCCCTTACCACCCCTCCGTGTGGTCTCATGTGCCTCCGTGACCCAGGCGTGGCGCCGGCCCCACGGGGGCGAGCCGGTGGGCTGCCCCTTCTCCTACCTCTTCATAGAGGATGTCCAGGGCCTGCTGGATGGGCTGGATGTACTCCTCAGCCGAATGGTCTCCCTGTGAAGAAAAAAGGGGACTCTCTTCAGCCCCCGGATTCCACTCTGGGGGGAGACAAGAGCGCAGCGTGAGGGGCCTGGTGGTCCCGGCAGGTCCTTGTTACGGCTGACCCAGAGCTCCCGTCCACCGTCCTCGGACTCCGCCGAGACACGACCACACTCCTCCCTGCGCTACCCCTCCCCATCGCAAACCCGCCCCGGTTTACAGCTCTCGCCCGGCCGGCTCCAGTCTCACCTGTGCCCTGCTCGTCGCCTTCTCCAGCCACTCACAGGGCCCTGATGCTCTTTCTTGCAAGCTTTGGCCCATCCTCATCCCACTGCCCGGCATCTTTGGCATCGTCCTAATCTGTGTTTCTCCCCTGATCCATCGCCCCAGCTTGAGGGTCAGCCGAGGTGCCCCAAAGCACCCTGGGTGATGTGTACGGGGTACAGGGTTGGTGCTCAGTAAATGCTTCCTGGTGATTCTCGGGGCTTTGCTTTATAGCATAAAGATGACAGTCCTGGAGTTGGATAGGGTCGGGCCCCTTCACTGTCAGGGAGACTGATCTCAGAGGGGGGGTGATGCCTAAAACTCTCATGCTGTACGCAGAAGGATGCATGGGGTAGTGGGGGCCCTAGAAAGCTGTACCAGGCAACAGGGCAGGTGCTGTTCGCGCGACGCTGGCTCCCAGCTGGACACAAAAAGGGCCCTGCAGGCTGGAGTCCCAGGGGAGCCGGGACGAACTGAAGGATCCATGTCTCCAGGAGCCTGCCCCTCCCCCTCCTGCCTCCAACTTGGCCCCAGTGACCTGGTGGTGGCTGTGGCCTCTTGTGTATGCTCCCAGGGGGATGGACCTACTGTGTGCATGGATGACAGGGTTGCTGGAGGGACTGCCCACACCGAGCGTCCACGGGTAGCTCTGGGCCCTGTTGTCCGGGCTCAGCTAACCTTGCCCTCGAGAACAGCACTATTTGAATCCCTGCTACCTCTCAAGTCTGGGCAGCTTGAGAGAGGACCCAGGGAAGAGGCCCAGAAGAGCTCACCCCTGTGTGTGTGTAACACAAGGAGCCAGAAACGCTTCCTCCCCCCAGCTGTGACTGTCAAACGTTCTACCACAACCTGAGTCAGGCCAGCTGCGTTTTTCTGGCCAAATAAAATACAGGCTGTCCCCAACTTGGAAGAAGATGTTTCCAAAATTTAGACTGTCCAAAAATTAGAACGTCCAAAAGCTTTTTAAGTCTGGACTGGGAGCCCCTTGGGCAGGAGGAAAGGCCCAGCCTCGGCCACTGTGTGTGAACCAGGGGCTGTCTGGGCAGATTCAGGCATCGGGGAGCCCGGGCAGGTGTGACTCCCACGGAGGAAGGATGTGAGACAGGGTCAGGACCCTGGCAAGGAGAGTGGCTGAGGTCCCCAGGTTTGTTCTCAGGTCCCCAGTGGAGCGGGTCAGGGGCCTACCGGGTTCTCGCAGTATTGACACAAGTCATTGCTGCCAATGAAGAGCGTGACCAGCTTCCAGTCTGTCTCCAGGTTGATCTCCTGAGGAGAAAGATCCTGAGTTTAGTCCTGTGTGCGCATGCGTGTGCACAGGTACAGCTCACTGGCTACCCAGCCAGTTCCTCGGGCTCCCTTGGTACCCTTTGCATCATGACAGAAGGTGGAAGTGGGGTCGCCCTACCCTCCTGGTCCCTGGGGGGAGGAGCTTCCGAGAGAAGAAGGGTACTTTTCCTTTGCAAGGCATTGCCCTCAGCCCATCACTGGCCCAGAGGATCAGTAACCCCTGAAATGGGTCTAAGGCCTTCAAAGGACCCAACAGAAAAGATGCAGCAAGAAGCCAGAGCCCAGTGTTGACTCTTAGAAGTGTTCTCCAGGTCTCAGTCAGGAGAGGCGGGTGAGAGGGGGGCGGGCCGGCGGGGGCGGTGGGGAGGGCCGGCGGGCAGGCCCTCTAGCTGTGGTTTCCCTCAGACACCGCCATAATAGGAGTCCTGCCAGGAGCTCCGTTCCAAGGCATAACACAGAGCATCTGAAAAGCGGAATGAGCCAAAAGTTTCAGAGGCTGGGTGAGCGGGAAGGAGCAAGGCTTGGCATGAGAAGCCTATTTTTAGCACCTTGCATTTATGTAATAGGGTTCTGGGAAGCTGACTGTTAAGTGGAGGAGCTGCTAGAGGCCAAGACCGTGATCTGGGCTGACTCTGCTTCCCCTGCCCTCCCACGGTTGGCCCTACAGGCAAGGGTGCCAGGGCTGCCACAGGGCCCTGCCACCTTCCAGCCGAGGACACGGCACCTGTGGGGTGGTTTGGGCGACAGTACTCACAGTGCTGGTTTTCATGCGCTCCACCAGGTCTCGTGCTTGGGCTGGCATGTCCCTGGGCAGGGGAAGGAAAGAGGACATCAGAGGTGCTCAGGAGGGCTCTAGCTGTGGCTTTGCGTGGAGCAAGAGCGGTGCTTCGGGACCAGTAGTGTTCTATAAAGATTATTTCTCAGAGCGGACGGACAGATGGCCTGTCTGCTCTCCGGAATCGCAGCCTCATCCTAGTCGGAGCTGTCACGGACCATGGGGTCACTCAACCGGACCCTGCCACCCACCACCTGACCCAGCCAGCAGGAGGCTTCACTGGCCATTTGGGTGTGGGTCAGCCAGCTTTTCATTTCTTTTGTCCCTGCAACAAAGCAAGATTAGTTCTTCCTTTATCCCCTAGTTGTCTGCATAAAGAAGACACTGCTATTTGGTGTTCTGGCTATGTATGGAAATGAAATACTATGCAGCACTAAAAAGGGCGAACTATTACTATACTCAATAAAATGGATGAATCATAGTATCCTGAAATAATTTCTCTGGATGAAATAAGTCAGATCTCCCCACCACTAAGAGCACGTATGTTTTGATTTCATTTACATAAAATTCCAGAAAATTCAAACTAACCTATAGTAACAGAAAGCGGGTTAGTAGTTGTCTAGGGCCCGGGGAGGGCTGGAGACAGGGACATAAGCAAAGATTACACAGAGGAAATAATAAGGAAAGTGCTGTGGGTGGTCAATGTGTCTATTATCCTGATGGTGGTGATGGCGCCAGAGGTATGTACATATGTCCAGTCTTATTATATGTATGCCTTTTTTTTTTTTGAGCCAGGGTCTTGCTTTGTAGTTCAGGCTGGCCCTGAGCTCACTATGGAGCCCAGGCAAGCCGCTGTGAACTCAGTAATCCTCCTGTCTCTGCCTCCCGAGTAGCTGGGATTACAGGTGTGAGCCACCATGCCCGGCTCTGTGGTATGTGGTACTGATTGCTGGTGGGCATGAGTCACCACGCCCAGCATTGTATGTGGTTACTGGGATCAAACTCAGGACCTTGCGCTTGCGAGGCAGGTGCCAGAACCACTGAGCTAAATCTCCGGCCCTATATGTATGCCTTTTAATGTGTATACTTTACTGTGGTCACTTACATCTCAAGCTGTTTCTTAAAAAGGATACAGACATGAGTCGGGCATGGTGGCTCACGCCTGTCATCCTAGCACTCAGAAAGTAGAGGCAGGAGTTTGAGGTTGCCTGGGTTATACAGTGAGCTCAGGGCCAGCCTGAACTACAAAGCGAGACCCTGTCTCAAAAAAAAAAAATACAGACATAGGAAGTTAAGTCAGCAGTGAGCACACAGTCAACAGAATCTTCTACTGTGGGAGCCGTTTAAAGCCTATGTAAGCCGGACATTGACTGAGCCCAATGCCTGCTCCTTTCTCTTTTCCATGGTGCTAGAGATGGAGCTCATGACTGTGCCCTTGCAAGCCAGGCAGCAACGCCACTGAGCAAATTCCCCAGCCCGTCTTGCCTCGTTTCCTCTCACTGAGAAGCACGTCTACATCTGGGATCCTGTCGTATATGCTACAGCTAGTGACGGGTACCGCAGATGGCTGCAGGGGAAGCCTGTCCCGGGTATCGGCGGCCTCAGAAGTACTCACTATAACCTCTTAACAGGTCCTACAACTTAAACTCATGGACCACAGACAACCCTCATGGGCAATAGAGAAGAAATGTCAACTTCTCACCCTTCAGACCAAGTCCTGAGAAGCCACGAACCCCTGCCCCGGGCTCGCTCAGCGCTAGCTCCTCCGTTTCTTTGTTCATTCCAGGGCTAGGAAGGTAAGACTCAGAGATGCTAAGCAGCTTGGCCCAGGTCACACAGCCAGCAGGGGTCCGAGGTGGGATTTGGACAGAGGTGGTCTGACCCCAGGTCGTGAGATCTTGGGTTCTGCGCTATGGTATTTCTCTCTCTTCAACCTTATTCACACCGGGAAGCAAGCAGGGAGCCAAAGGAAGTTACAGGGCAGTTCTCTAAACTCACGTATGTGAATGGCTTTTTCGTGTCTCCCCTGACACTAGACAGTAGCGGTGTGTCCGGATCTCGGCTCCCTCTTCCATCCCTGACCTCGGTCAGGGGCAGAGAGGCTGAGCAGCGGCGGAACGGATGAGGCAGAGAGAGAAGGGAATCGGGAAAGGAGCCCAAATCCCAACAGACTGAGAAATCAAGCCCTGCCTCACGAAGCCTGGGCCAAATAACCACGGTGACAACAACAGTAATTAGACGTGATTAGAGTGGCCTCCCAAAGCCCAGTTTTTTCACAGAAACGTAAGTCCTTCCTGCTGATGTGGAGGAACTGACATGGCTTCCTGTGGCGCAGAGACTGACACAGAACCTGGGGCCCCCTCGCAGCCTCACCCAGCAATGTTCCCTGTAAACAGAGTGAGTCAAGCCAGTGCCGTTTCCCTGGTGACCCGAGCGCCAGCGCCGCAGAACTCCTAAGAAAGCAAATACCCAGCACGCTCCATGCAGGAAATCAATGGCCCCGGGCAGGCACTTCGGCTTTAATGATCTGCGCTGTTGTCAACAGCAGCTCACAGTGAAAACAAACAGCCCCATGCCATTGGGAGGGTCCTCACACCTCACTCCCTGTGGTCACAGGACGACCTTCGGCAGTCAGACTCCAGGCTCTGAGGCAAGGCAGGGAGGAGAGGAAGGTAGACAGATGGCTGAAGGGTCACACACAACTGAGAGGTGCCCTGCATGTGTGACGGGCGCCTCTGAGGGACAAAAGGTGGCATCCACAGGGACCGAGCCTGGGGCAGGGTGATGTGGAAAGGCAGTAACATCACGGTGACGAGCGCTGCGTTCAGACACAGTCAGACCCAGCTTGTCTGATACCTTGCCGGTGACCTTGGCTGTGTAGGACCCTGCCGGACCTCAGTGTTCTTCTCACAGTGTCCGTGTCCTAAGGTGTGGGGATTGTGTGGGATAAACCACATGGAGAGGCTGGCACTGGGCTAGTGCACAGAAGTGCTCGTGCCAGCTCTTAGGAGCCATCTGAGACCAACCCTTCTTCCCTGCCCCCCGCCCCCTCCTCCTGTGT
>PVIC010030396.1:0-21937 GCA_004025085.1 Thryonomys swinderianus
CATGTTATATATGGTAAAGAAGTCAAGAATAAAAGAGAAGACTCCTTATCATGAAAAAAAGGTCTGAAATCAGCATTACCAATATTAAAAGTATTAAAATTACCAATGAAATATAAATACTAATAACTTTGACCAACAACTCTCTTTTATTGGAACATCTTAGTAATCATATAGTGGGATCTCTTAGATTTTTTTGTTGGTTTTTATGATTTGAGAACTGAATTAATTTTTAAATAATAGATGAAGCAAAAGTATGGACCCAAATTCCATCCCACTGCCATCTGGCTTGAGAGGATAAATGTCACAAGCAATTGGCATACTCTTGCTTAAGATAAATCTCTACCCTTTTTGTAAATTCTAAACCACGTTGTCTTCATAAGCAAAGGGGAAGACTGATCTTCTAAATATATTTTTAGAACAGAGAATGCCAGACTAGATAAATCACCAGTGTTAAGTCAAATGTCATAGACTGTATTCCAAAGTAACAAGTTCATAGGTGACATTCTAATGTTCTCACAAAGGAAAATGAAATTAAAAAAAAAGAAAAACTAAATGTCCATCCTAAAGCAAATATTTTTTTTTCAAAACTATAGACCAAACATTAGCAGTGGAAAATTTATGTAAGGATGAGTTTTAAAATTGTTCCATAATTCTAAAGGTATACTTTATTATAACTTTTGAAACATTATATATTGTTAATAACCATTTCTTATTGACTGGTTAGGATATATTAAGAATTTCATTCATGTTTTTATTGTAATGCTATGATACCAGTCCTTGAGTGTTTATATAAGCCTGTATTCATAATGAACATTTTAATTCTTTAAAATATCTATTTTATTTATTCATTTTTTTCATTTCTCAATGTATTTAAACTTTTTTAAGCATATTTTTAGATAATATGCATATTGTAAAAAAAGGAAGGAGTGGAAATCATATGTAGAACAAATTGATAAAGTATTTGAGGGGCTTGGAATGTGACTCAGTGGCACAACTCTAGACAAATAGCAATAAGGTTTTTAATTTAACTCTTAGTGCTGAAGAAAAAAAGGAAAAATAGCATTTGGTGGTTATACGCCCCAAAGGTAAGCATTTTAAATGTCACATAACATTTACATAATTACAGAATTGTATATATGGACATATTTGCATATGCAAGCATTATATATAAATATATGCTGTTATTCTGTAAATATAAGCAAAATATTATAACTGTAAAATCTGTATATTTTGCATTTTACAAAGCAGCCTGCACCCTTTTAAGTTTCTATAGAAGTCTGATTTTTTTTTTTTTTTGAGACAGGGTCTCGCTTTGTAGTTCAGGCTAGCTCTGAGCTCACTATGTCGTCCAGGCAAGCCTCGAACTCAAGCAATCCTCCTGCCTCTGCCTCCCGACTGCTGGGATGACAGGCGTGAGCCACCATGCCTGGCACTGTGGTTTGTGGTGCTGATTGCTAGTGGGCGTGAGTCTCCAAGCCCAGCATTGTATGTGGTTACGGGGGATCGAACTCAGGACCTTGCGCTTGCAAGGCAGGAGCCGGAACCACTGAGCTAACCCTCTGGCCTGAAGTCTGAATATTTTTATTACTTGTTGAAATTTCAGTGTATCATTGCAAAATACTTTATTTAGTTGAAATGTACATATGAAGAACATCATTTTTCTGATACACAAAGTTGCCCAGTGTTTATCCAAATGTGGGAAGAGAGTAAATGCCCAGAATGATAAAACTGTGATCACCCTGTGGTGTACTTTAACTTGAAAGAAAGAAAAACAGGGCAATGCCGTTATTTTATTGTTCTTTTATTAGCTAAAATATAGCTGTCAAACATAAAATTTTCCACAATGGACACTTTGGTCTCAGGTAGTTTAAAACTCTATGTCATCCATAAACAAAAGAACCTCTTTTTGACAAGAGAAAAAATACAGAAGAGAAGAGATGATGGATAAAGAAGCAAAGAAGCCAAGCAGCTTTGCTTACAATTATAATTGAACTTTAAATTGAGCTCACAGCACACTGATATTTTAGCAGGTTTCTTGAGATCTTATGTCGTATTTTTTTCCTTCTATGATGCCCCAAATATCCACAATTTTGTTCTAATTCAGTCTTTTTGTCAAAAATCATGCTTCCTTCATTTATTCTGTGATTTGCACAGATAGTGTTGAAATTCCATTTTGAACTGGTGGTGACATTTTAGAGCTCTTAATATCCTTCCAAATATCATTTGTGGTTGTGAGAAAAAATAGAAAATGATAAAGTCAAAGAAAGGACTGTGGATTTCTTGCTAATTTTTCACTTTGAAATCCACAGTTACACCTTTGACTTGCACATTTAATCAGTAGTTGTAATGGTGTAGCAGAAAGGGTGTTGGTCTTTGGAGTGCATTGATATAGAAATTTCCTCCCATCCATTCTTCAGAAGAAAGTTTCCGGCTCACAGTATAGGTTCAGAGAATGGATGCTGATGATGCTTGATCTATCTTTCTGACAGCGCCTGATGGAAAAAAAGAACTGATATCTGACCCAAGCTAAGACAGTTTGATTGTGCTTTTTAGCAAATTGGAAACTAGGTGCATGAACGATTAATTAGGCACTGAATGTGACCAAAATTTTACTGATTTGTCCCTTGGCCTGGAATAAGAACCCTCGGAGGTACTACACTTTGTTCACATTCAAATGCCTTATATAATTTGATGCATTATTTACATATATCCAGCACATATCCTCCTGTATACAGTACATCATCTATAATTATAATACCTAACACTATGTATATGATAGACGTGTAGCAATTACATTATATTATTTAGAAAACAATGGAAAGAAAAGGTAACACAAATCTAACAGAGGCAATTTTTAAAGATGTATTAAAAGTCTGGCCCCATGAGCTTGTGATCTCGGAGCTCCCTGTTGCAAAGATCCAAATATTCTTGCAATTAATCCCAGTTACCAGTGGAGAGCACAATGAAATGAAAAGAGATTAAAATCGAAAGGTGTTACCTGAAACAATAAAACTCAAAACACTTTGACAACTGAGTAGGGAAAAATAAAAAGAATAGTAATTGCCTCCCACTCCACAAGTCATTCACACACTTATACAGTGACACAAAACACAGACACACATAGGACTCAGAGACAGACACACAGACACTCAGACATAAACACATAACATTTCTAACATTTTTATTACAATTAGCCTTAAACACCTGAGTCAAGGACTTTATCAAAGTGACAAATATTTTCTGACAACCAGATTGCTTGTGCCAGGTAGTCAACTAAATGATCTTAATAAATGATATAACAAAAAGTGCTGCAATCTAATAAGGAATATTTCATAATTTGGACTTACTGACCAATTTGTAATGTAGTAGGTTCCAACTGACTATGTATATAGTCAGTTCCAAATAATAGTTGTATTTCAAAGATTATATGAAATATATATAGATTATATGAAATACATATATTTTAGGTAATACACATATATTATATTATATTATAAATATATATAGTCAGTTTCAAATAAAAGTTATATTTCATAGATTTTTGAATTATTTTGAGTTTATAGAACTGTATCAATACTCTACAGAACTAAATAAGTCATACTTGTGTAAAAGTATGAATAAACTGAAGAAGACTTAGAAATCACCATAATGTCATGGCCTTAGGTAAGGGATTGCAAATCAAACAGTAATATATTTGTATAAAATATAGATACATTTGTGGAGAACTAGACATTATCATAGTGTCATGGATTTAGCAAAGATAACATAACATATTCTAGGAATGTACTTGCTTGGTTAGAACTTGAGTTCCTTCACAAAAATAGATGGGATGTTCTTGACATGTTTCAATAATTGAAAATTCTTGCCTTGTGATCACATATTTAGGCAAAAAAAAAGTATGTACTAAGAAATTAGGAAATGTAGTATTCTGGAAACTTATTGTATGACTCAGGCCTATTTCTGTAAGAACTGCCCTTTCCACATACAAAGTATTTTCCTCTCCAGAACTGTTACAGTTGAGGTCATTCATGGTCTTATTCTCCAATGATTTTATATACTTAGGAAAGCATTTCTAATATAAAATAAGACAACCAAATTTGATCATTTGAAATTCTTTGAGAATAACTTAAGGTTTAAACGATAAGAACTTTAGTATATGTATATTAAATTAGGATTTTTTCCAAGTGGTAATGAAAAAGAGAAGAAGATAGTCCAATGGTAAGAGAATAAGCAAAGTTTCACCAAAACTTTAGTGAAGTTATAGTGTACATATGAGATATACTACATATATAACCTGTAACCTGAAATTGAAATTAATGAATAAAATAAGAAAACAACTAAGTAGGTAGGCTTTAAAAATCATCTCTTGGGCTGGGAATTTAGCTCAGTGGCACACACAGTCACAAAGTCCTGAGTTCATTTCTCGATACCAGCACAATGTGTATTTTTAAAAATCATCCATGAGAGTAAAGTACATGTTCTGCAGCTTTGACCTCATAACTGTCACTTATCTTTGCAATAAAACAGTTATGATGGCTCTACTTCACTCCACTCTGATTCCCCTCAGAAAAGGATTGCTACATGCAGACACCAATTTATAATCCTTGTTTAATATGAAATACCACTTTTAGTTGGAAATATTTTTGCATATAATATTTTTTATAAAAACTATAATATTTAGTTCTGATTCTTTTCTACATTGTATTTAATTGTTACATTCCATATAAGGAATGTAATACCCTCACTAGAAACATAAAATAATAAATTTATTCGCTATTAAATTTTGATAAAAAATTCATGAACTAACTTGTATCTCTAATATATCTCAATGCAATGTGACATTCAAAATCGTGTTCTATTTCACATACAATTTATTCAGAAATTCTAGATGGCTTGAAAAAGATTGATAGCATAGTAGGCAATACACACTTAAAAAGAAAGTTAATCCATGATGACAAATGCAACTAATATACCTTTCAAAAAATATATATATATAGGATTTCAGTCAATGCACAGAAAAGGATTGGACATAAACAGATTCTCATTCTGCTCAGTCTTTTATTCCACTTCTTATACATTTAACTGCTTTTCTGTTGTCTTTATAATATTACTTCTGAAAATTGAAGCTCAAGACAGACAGGATTAGGGTTAAAATAGGAAAATTGTGGGTAAACACAGAGAAAGTTAAAATATTTTTTTAATAAAATGGAGTATTACTCTCCTATAAAGAATGATAACTTTGAGTCATTTATACTCAAATGGACATACTTTGAGGACATATTCATAAGCGAAATAAATTGGGTACAGATGTGTAAATGCCTTACTTTTCTTTAGTATGAGAATCTGAAGATGTAAATGAGAGTTTATGATAGATATTATGAAATAGAAAATATTCAAATGCAAAAGGGTAGCAGTAAGTATTGAAGGGAAAGAATAAATGTGATGGTAATACAAGGAAACAAAGCATTGGTATATGGGGTTAGGAGGGTTGTAGGGTAGGTAGGGGAGGGGAATATGAGAACTAAGCTGTGTCATATACAGATATAAATTCTCAAAGTTGAGTGTGATCATGATATGCATATAAAATCTACCAATCAATAATTCAATTAAAAATAAGGCCTTCCCTTGTATCCACCTGTGGACATCTTTCCAGAATTTTATTTTTTAATTTTTTTTAACCTTTTAAATTGATTTTTTTTTCATTCATTGAGTTTATTGGTACATTTCAGATGTACATGAAGGCCGTTTTCAACACAATAAACTTGTACCTACAGATGGAATATCTTGATTCTCATTTTTTCCCTTTCTCTGCCCTCCTGACCACTCCTACCCCATATATAAAAACCATGATTCAATTTTTAATTATTTTATTTATTTATTTATTTATTTATTTATTTATTTATTTATTTATTTATTTATTTATTTATTTATTTATTTATTGAGACAGGGTCTCGCTTTGTAGTTCAGGCTGGCTCTGAGCTCACTATGTAGCCCAGGCAAGCCTCAAACTCAGCAATCCTCCTGTCTCTGCCTCCTGAGTGCTGGGATTACAGGTGTGAGCCACCACGCCCGGCATTGTGGTATGTGGTATTGATGGCTGGTGGGCGTGAGTCTCCACGCCCAGCATTGTATGTGGTTACCGGGGATTGAACTCAGGACCTTGCGCTTGCGAAGCAGGCGCCAGAACCACTGAGCTAACTCTTCAAGCCCCCAATTTTTAAATTTTATCATCGCTTTTTTTTCTTTCTCCTCCTCTCTGTTCCAGTGGGCAAGAACACACAGTTACCTAGGTTGTTACTTGAGGGAATGGAAGTATTAATAAAACTATTCTCACAGGTATTGTTTATAGTGACCGTTTTTCTTAACACTGGGAAATTTTAATGTTTTCTTCAAATAAAACCAGGTCTTTGTGTTTAATCCTATGTTAAATATAAATAACATGCTGGCTTTCTTCACTGCAGTCTAGACGTGGTTCCAATCTTTGAAGAGTCACCGTGCTGGATACTTGGTGCTCAGCTTGGAAGTACGTGAATATGTAAGCATAAACTCTAAATTTTAAATTGTTAGTGAAAAGAGTCATCAGTTTATATGGAATATATTATAATCTTGTTTGATTTTTAAAAGAATAAATCTTGCTGTCAATTAAGAATTGAAGGAGATGGACAAGAGAGAAGTCAGGGAACAATGAGGTGGCTACTAAGTCACAGAGCCGAGACCGTAGCTGTGGATGTGGCGGTAAGTGCAGAGGCTGTGGACAGACTGATGACCGTGCGTAGCCACAGCTTTCAAGCGGTTTTTAGGCAGGTGAGTGAGCGTCAGCCTGTGATTCATTCAAGTGTCTTTGAATATCACTAACTTCCACTAAAAGACAAGACTTCTAGCAGGTTCTAGATGGAACTCTGAAACCAGTACAGTAAAAATACACTAGAAAAAAGTAGGTTGTGCCATGAAGCTAGGATATCCAAAATCATTTATGCTCTAGTGAAAAAGTGAAGTTAGACGTGCTATAAAGACTGACCACGCAAAAAGGCAGGCTGCATATGCAGAATGCTATATTTTTCTTAAGTATGATAACAGCGGTAACTGCATCTGTAGACCATACTACTACACATTCTGTTGGCTCCTTTGCTGTTTCCTTCACAAGAGTCCCTGTGAAGGTGTTATTAACAAATCAACCATAAAAAGTCACTTTTTGCTTGTATTCTTTTCTGATTAGAATCTAATTATGTGTTAGTTATTTTGATTCTCAGATTTGGAGGCTGATTTCTAGCTGCATATTTAGAATTTGCCCTTACACTAAAAAAAAAATACATACATACATGCATACATAAATAAATAAATAACAAATCTGAATAAGTCTCAGTGTGCACGTGAACAGCCTGAGAGCCATAAGGTCACTGGAAATTGCAAAGTTTGCCTCTGGGAGACTCCTGAGGACTGAACTCTTGGTTTTGACATTGTATTCTATTGAAGGCTCACAGTTCGGAAGTATTGGAGTGTACCAATTCTTATCACAGCTGCCAGCACGTGGATTACAGGTCCAATTTCTAATTTTTTAAGTTTTAGTCTTTTTCAACTTCAGTACATTACTGATACAATAAAATGAAATACCAATCACTTCTGCTGTTCTTTCTCCTGTTATAAAATTGTAGGTGTAATTTTGTAGGCTTTTATTCTTCAAATGTAAAAAGAAAAAATATAATACCTACGCAATATTTCTCAGAGTAAATCCGAAAGAACAGGATTTTTACAGTCTGGAGAGCTGTGATGTGAAGATGACAGTCTGGAAGGTATTTTCTGTAAGAAATACAAACGCTTCATTCACACATGCAGATATTTTCAAACTGAGCTATGGATTACAAAACACTATGTCCACAAGGAAAAATAGTTTAAGGAATATCATGTATAATATATGTATATATACATGTATATATATACATACATATATATGTACATATATATATATATATATATATATATATATATATATATATATGGATAGATATTTGAAAATTTCAGTACAAACTCAAAAGTTTCTCTTTCAAACTTCAGATTATGGGCAAAGATCTTTTCCTTCCTCTTGACTTCCAGAAAAACAGAGAAGCTGGTCATAGGGGATCCTTGTCAGTGTCATGGTGAGTGCAATTGTTATTGACAGGAAAACACAAAGAACACAAAAGGAATGCAGAAACCTGGGATTAAAGAAGAGCCAGTGTGTCCCTCATAGTTCTGTCTCCCAAAGATCCTGTCGTGAGGATACTGTTAGGGAAAGAAGATTCATGAGTGGACAGGCATTTGCCTT
Source organism: Thryonomys swinderianus (assembly GCA_004025085.1). Lineage (NCBI taxonomy): Eukaryota > Metazoa > Chordata > Mammalia > Rodentia > Thryonomyidae > Thryonomys > Thryonomys swinderianus. The sequence continues at coordinate 8,303 of PVIC010030396.1, forward strand.
CACACATTTTGAAGAATTATTTGATAGTTAAATCAAAGATGGTGTGCGCGAGTTTCTTTTTTATGAGCATTTGTTGTAGTGTATGTGCTGCCAAAGTGAGCAAAAGAAACACCTGTTTTAACAGGTACAAAAAGGGAAAAGACTATCTTAGAAGCCCATGAACAAGAATTGCCCTTGGATGTTCAATCAAGTTAGTTTCCTCTTTGATGCAGACATTTTCATACTGAATTATGACTTGATCGCCTCCAGTCTCTCAGTGTGGTCAGCGGAGCTGTTAGTGACAAACTGAAGTCCTGGACGACTGTGGAGCAGGTTACTGAACTGTATCTATCCTCAGTGTCTCTCTGAGTCCGCTATCACAGTAATCAGTGATGGGAATCTCTGACGCAGATTTGCCTTCATTCAGAATTAGAAGTTGGAGGCACAATACTCCTAGGCAGTCTGTTGAATTTCTGTTTAAATACAGGAAACCTTTTTACTTTTCAAGATAATATTGGTTTCTTATTAAGGTAGGAAAGAAGATCTTTGGGGGATGGAAATTTAACTTAGTGGTTCCGGTGCCTGCCTACCAAGTACAAGGTCCCTGGTTCGATTCCTGGTAACCACATACAACAATATTGGGTGTGGTAATTCATGCCCACTAGCATTCAGTACCACATACCACAGTGCCAGGTATGGTGGTTCATGCCTGTAATTCCAGCACTCAGGAGGCAGAGGCAGGAGGATTGCTGAGTTCCAGGCTTGCCTGAGCTACATAGTGAGCTCTAGGCCAGCTTGAACCACAAAGCAAAACCCTGTCTCACCCCCCACAAAAAAAGAAGATCCTCAAAGTGCTTACATTTCTTTCAAAGAAGATCTAATGCTTAAATCAGCATAATTATGTTTTGAACTGTAATTTTCTATTGAATCCAATGAAATACAAACAAACATACAAAGGAGACCCAAAATAGATTTCCAAACATTTGGAGTGAGAGAAAAAGATGTTCTAAAAGAAGTTTTAAATGAGCCAGGAAATAGTGAGTACATTTATATTGCGTAAAATTTGGTACAGTTCTGTAACAAAGCTCAAGAAGTCAGAGGAATTCAGTAGAATTGTGGCTCATGGCAACAGGAAACCTGTGTCTGTTTCAGTTGGCTGAACTTGTGTACGATTTTACTGCATGACACAGAGGCGATTAAAGCTTTAATTAGTGAAGACTAAATCAGTGAGTTAAGGGAAGGAAGAGGCTTTTCACCTAAGCTTCACAATATTTCATCAGGAATAAAAATATTTTAAAGGATAGTATGTGTTCTGCTATAAACTATAAAATCAATTATGTATCTAATAATATTTATATATTTAGTAGTTATATCATATAGATATAAAAATATCTATTTGTAAAAAAGATACAAGAATAAATTAATTTTTGTTGTTATTGTTGTTCTTTTTTTTTTTTTTTTTTGAGACAGGGTCTTGCTTTGTAGTCCAGTCTGGCCCTGAGCTCACTGTGTAGCCCAGGCAAGCCTCGAACTCAGCAATCCTCCTGCCTTTGCCTCCCGAGTGCTGGGATTACAGGCGTGAGCCAGCACGCCCGGCTACTGTTGTTCTTTTTTAGACAGGGTCTCGCTTTGTAGTCCAGGCTGGCCCTGAACTCACTATGTAGCCCAGGCAAGCCTCGAACTCAGCAATCCTCCTGTCTCTGCCTCCCGAGTGCTGGGATTACAGGCATGAGTCACCACAACTGGCGTCATTGTGTATGCTACTGATTGCGGGTGAGTGTGAGCCACCACCCCTGGTGGTGTTGTATGTGGTTACTGGGGATCAAACTCAGGACCTTGCGCTTGCTAGGCAGGTGCCAGAACCACCGAGGTAAATCTCTGGCCCTAAATTGTATTTTGACTGAAACCTTCATATATGTAATAGGCAAAAGATAACTCATTGTTCCTCTTTGTAACATCATGTCAGAAAACTAAAACAATTTTGTCTTTTCTAATTCTTTTACTTTAATTGATCTTCTGAATGTGGAAACTGAAAAAAAAAACCCACCTTAAATTAGCCAAGAAAGCATTTGATAGCAGATGTAAATTATCTATAATTTTGATTTGGCTAATGTATTTTGGCAATAGAATCAGTTATGTTTGCTTCTGTGTTTTACATTCTGTATCTGCTTTCTTTGATAATCACTTCTTGTCTGTTTGATAAAAGTAACTGTAAAGAGTATGAAATTTCTTAAAAGTTTGACATTTTTTGCTAATAAGACTATGTCAGTGTATTTTGCTCGTTCTACTTACAGCACATCACCAGGAACAATGTAACTGAAATTTTTGAGGTTGGATATTTATTACTCATAGTAATAGTTAGCTACATAGTGTAACTTCTAGGTTTCCAGTCACTTGTGATGTGACATAAATATCTAACAATATTTTAACAAAATCAATTATAATTACTGAAGTATTGCATTAAATGATTTGTATCATACAAAACGGTACAGTGACAATTTCATTTTGATATTGAAATGTAAATTTTTGTTACTTTCTCAGGTTTCTTGGTTCAAAAATATTTAAAATGCAAAAGTAGATCATGTCACTCACTAGAAATAAACATAGAACTGGGTGAGGAGAAATGAATATAAAATAGTCACGGGGCAGAAACAAATTTAGTGACTCAAAACATGAGAATATAGAGAAAAAAACACCATTACTCAGAAATATCTGAAAGGAGACTTTAACACAACAAAATTATAAAGGCCTGGGGACATAAGTATTTAAATACGTGGAAGAGATAAGGAGGGTTATTAAATAAACATGTAACAAGGATTGAGAAAATACTGTATCCACTTTTCCTAATGTATAAATGCATATCCTTCTAGTTTGCTGGAAATCCGTGGCTCATTAAGGTGCATACAGACAAAACGAGGCTCATGTTTGATGAAAAACAAAACTCTCCTGTTTAAATCTGTAATTCACCAGAATCTCATCACAGTTTCATCTTTTCTAGCATAAATTCATGTTAATTGCATACAGCTTAAATGTGGTTTCACATATTTACTCTCAGCAGCTCACTTTTAGAACTACATTTTTTCCTCACAAATGAGTCTTTCAACTCTTCAATAAATGTTCTTTCAATATTTGATATGGTGCTATATATGCGCTTGCTGTCTTATCCTAATTAAATGTTTATTCGAGACACTTCATTTAGAGTGTTTTCATTTTCTACTCATTTTAGTTGGAAAGCAATCATGCGGCCTCATTTAAGCTATCTTTCCTTTGGCATTATTGTTCTTGTTAGCAGCAAAGTAACCTGAAATGGGGTAGGGGAGCAAAATAGAAAAAAAAAAAGAATCATGCAAACAAATTGTTGCTTCCATGCTTGACAATAGATATTCTGCGAACACACAATAGGCTTAGCGGTAATCTCTAGTTCTGCCAGTTCAGTTCACAAAGACCTATTTGTTCATTCATAATAAACAACAAGCAAATAAAATGAATTCCAGTGGGGAGAAAATCCTTCACTTAATAGCCACATTAATGGTACATTATGTGCGTTTTCCGTTTTTTTTTTTTGTTGTTTTTTTTTTTTGCATTAGGGTATGGGACAAGAAAGATTGCAGTATAAAGAGCCTGTAGTTCTTTGTAAGAAAATAGCTGCATGGCAGAAAATATTTTTTACTATCGATTAAGACTGAATACAAAGGTGCACAGTGTCTACGAACAATGCTGGAACACTTCAGTCATTTCCCTATTCACTGGTGATTTTCACTATAGCAGTTTAAATTTTCTTCTGCTCCCACTGCATAGATGTAGAAGCTTTGATTTCTTCTTCTTTCATATTGGTAGTCAGGATCTGTGGGAAAGCCTATATCTGGCATCCTATAATACACTTACTTCAGCTTGATTTAAATAGAAAAGAATGAGGCCGGAGATGTAGCTCAGTGGAGCCTGCCTCACAAGCGCAAGGTCCTGAGTTCGATCCTGATAATCAGATACAGTGCTGGGCCTGGTGACTCACGCCCACCAGCAATCAATACCACATACCACAGTGCCGGGCGTGGTGGCCCATGCCTGTCATCCCAGCACTCAGGAGGCAGAGGCAGGATTATTGCTGAATTCGAGGCTTGCCTGGGGTACTTAGTGAGCTGAGGGCCAGCCTGAACTACAAAGTGAGACCCTGCCTCAAAAAATAAATAAATAAATAAATAAATAAATAAATAAATAAATAATAGAAAAGAATGTATTTGAAACTTAAGATATTGTCTCAAAAATTTGCTAGGGATTCAGACGTCCTGTTTAATAAATATAATAAAATATAATACACATACATAAAAATTAAATAGGAAATATAGTTACTGCACATACTCAATAGAATATTAGTGACATAGTTCTGCTAAAATTCACTATAGTTACCTAAAATTTAAATTGCAAATATTCTTTATCTGGCGCCCACTTGGGAAACATTGCTGCTTTGGTCTCAAAGCTTTGATTTTCAATTTCTCCTCTATCATTTCACCAGTAGAAAAAAACAAAATCATACAATTAATATTCCACCTTCAGGCTAAATTACTGAAGTCTGAAATGGGGCAAAATTGCTCAGTTTAATCATCTCATTACTGTAGGACTTCATGTTCCTTATGTTCTCAAGGCAAATCCGATTGAAGCCATATTTATTATGTTTATTGCCTAATATTTTATATTGATTTAAAAATGGTTCTGTTTTGTGTATTTGAGTAGTTCTTTTTTTGTGTGTCTGTATAGATATATATATATATGTGTGTGTGTGTGTGTGTGTGTCCATCAAAACAGATTTATACTCTACTACAAAATTGTTTTATTAACGCATATTTGAGACAGTACTATTTAAAAAGTTTTCTGAGTTTCCTTCAGTAACTCCTGAGAAGAGAGACAATGAGGGAAAAAGCGAGCAGGATTCTTTCTGAGTGAATCGCCCTTTAGATTGTCTTTTGACAGATAGGTGCCCCTTCCTGCTCTGCTCCTCCCATCCCTCTCTTTTCTCCTCCCCCTTCTCCTTTTACCCCTCCCTCCTTTCAGTGCCAATGACCTTAAAAATCCTTTCCAACTGTGCGCATCTCAAATATTTGTTCAAATGCACCTCTCCTACTGTCCCACCTGTTTGCCCTCTTAGACATTTAGCAATGAATTGAACACGGCTGTCTGACTTGTGGTGTGGCTGTGGTCTCCAAAAGTAACCTGAACATACGGATTCAATGAGATTCATAGAGTGAAAGAGGCCGAAAATTGGGTCCGTTTCCTGCTGGTTTTACCCAAATTGTGTTTGCATCAAACCTCAACTGTCCACTTAGTGTCTACATTCCACTAATGACATTTCAAAAATGTTGGGGCAATTTAATTACTAGTGTTTTGCATAAATATTTTATCAACTACAAAAACCCAAATCTATATTTTAGTTCTACTTTTCACCAGTTAAAACAATGCTAATTTTTGCACATGGATTTGACCACTATCAGGGAGTAAGAAGCCCTTCCTTTTGGCTCACGTGTTGAAACAGTGTTCCAAAGCCCACATGATAAACGACATGTCACTCGGATATAAGCCCCGCTAGCTCTGTTCTCTTGTCTCCCTAAAGTACAGCAACTGCGATAGTTACCTGGTTTCTTCATTTCTGGAGGTGACAGCACTGCTCTGTTTTGTTGTTAGAAATGCCTGGGAATGACCTTTTATTACAAATCACAGAGTGCAAAATCTTTGGAAATTATTAGCTTCTTGCCTACTTGACTTTTAAAAATCTCCCTCGAGATACACAAAGAACAATAACACGAGTCATACAGATATTAATAACTATAGTAGTAGGAACATGTCAAGCTAACCACAGTATTAAAAAGTGGAAGATTTAATGAAGAACTTATTCTTCAAATCTATGTTGTTTCATCTGCTTTAAAGTGGATTTTAGTAGCTTGTCAAGTGACCTCAAAATTATAACGTCAGAGAGGAAATTAGAGATATGTCCATTTTGGAGTACGTAAGCAGTGGAAGTACTTTCTGAAGTTTTTGGTTAATAATATACTATTTAATTTACATTAGCAAATGAATGATCATTTTAGAGACCTTTAAAATGAAACATTTTAAATCATTCTTGTATTTATCATATATCATTTATGAGATATGAGATACAATGATTTTTCCTCCAAGTAACAACATTTCAAATGCACCCTGGAAAACGGTGATTGGTGGCATAATTTATTATTCCTATGTCATCACCTTCAAAAAATTTATGTGACCATGTTTCAGAGGTACAACATCAATCATGTGTCAATATTTCTATAGATGTGAACAGTCCTTTTTTATTTACTTTTATGTCTGATCCTTGTGCTTGCTTGGACAGGTTTAATGTTTAATATTTACCAAATGTAGGTATATAAATGTTTTTTAAAAAATCTTCCCACCTGAGAAGAATGTTTCAGTGGTCTAAAACTCTTCAACTGAATTCAACTAACTAAATAGAGCTTTTGATATTAATCATCTGTGATGGAAGTACTTATATTAGTCTTCCTTAAAATGAAGAGTTTTAAAATTTCTTCTACATTTAATAAAGATAGCCCAACAGGGCTCTTTTCCTGGTCTGATGAGTTGCCCCTTGTGTCAACACCTTCACGTTCTTTGAAACTTCATTATCGCAGTCTGAGGCTGGCTAAGTGTGATCACATGTACAGAGAGAAACACACCTACATGTGGATTCAAGACAAATAATCTGTACCTAACACCTTGATTCTCATGATCCACCTTAAAAGAAAGACAAAATCTGTCTCCCACATAACAGGAAAATACATATTGTCCCATCAAAACAAAATACTACTGTAAAATACAAAATACATGGTATACAAATATGTGAGTAAATGATGAGATATTTTATATCTTTTTTCTGGTTTTTAAATTATTTTTCATATTATTTTTCTTTTGCAAAAATCCTATTAAAGAATAATTTTAAACATTCTTTCATAATGCAAGATTTGGATAGAAGTCAGACCAAGTCTATGGATCTGGGCTTAAAAATGAATCTGATGCTGGAGAAATAAAAAGGAGGTAGAGGGAAACAAAAAAGTAATACTTATAGTCAATAAGATACATGATGTAGTGCATTTTCTATTTTCATCTTTACAGAATATTATTTAAAATCCATACCATGTTCAGACTTTAAAATCTATAAGTTGAAAACTTGACAGTATTTCTCAATGTTTCACTTTATGTTAATGGGAAAAATTATTAAACTTCACTGTTTTAATACAATCAAAATATGATCCTGTGGATATCCCAAAGTTAACATGAAATGATTAGATTTATTTTGTTATATTGAAACCAATATGAAAAACATGCAATGATTCCTAGTTTATAATCTGATAAATCATTATTCATCAAAATATCAAAATTATTACGGAATTTTACATCCATGTACTGTCAGCATTTAAATATGTATTTACATTTTTCATTTTGATATAACTGAAGTAAGTAGATTGACTCTTCCTAGCTCTCAGTGATAGAAAAAAGTATTAAAAAACAAAATATAGAAGGAGAAGACAGACTAAGGATGGGTCAAACCCCAATATTACAAGTGCTATGTATAGTGTCACAGCAGAAGCCAAAACTAGTTCAGCAAAATGTATCAAAGCTTTTTTTTGTCAAATTAGTTTGAACAATATGAAAAGATTAAAGTCCTTGTAGATTTACATCAAATATTTAATGTTAAATCATGCAATCCCTAGCATTGTGGCTAATATGTAATATTTTCCTGTTTTATTTTTAACTACAAATCTGATTGCAAGCCTAATGAGTTGCACAAATGTTATGCTATTGTTCCCATTAAATTAGCATCACTCACTTCATTAATTACATTTTACATATTTCTCTCTTCACAGGTCATTAATTTCAGTAAATTTATTTTAACTTGTGTATGGGGTTTTTGGATTTGAGAGGTAAGTGAGGAGAATACCCAAATCAGTAAGGATTCTGATCATAAAATGTACAAGTTTATAGTGTATATGAAAATAGAGATATTATTAAAGATAAAAATGCAACTCGTTGGAGATTATTTTAAATGTACAATAAAATGTGAGCAAATATATAGGTGCAAGCAACAGAATGAATGTGGCAATGAAAAAACGTGAAAAATCATATTTGATGCACTTTGATCAGATTTTTTATACTGATAAAATAATTTACAGAAATTACCTTAGGAAAATTATTAGATGGCATTAATATTGTGAAATACTATTGGAAAAAAAACGGGCTAAAACTGATTATAAAATGGAGCTTTTTTTTTTTTTGAGACAGGGTCTCGCTTTGTAGTTCAGGCTGGCCCTGAGCTCACTATGTAGCCCAGGCAAGCCTTGAACTCAGCAATCCTCCTGTCTCTGCCTCCTGAGTGCTGGGATTACAGGCACAAGCCACCACGCCCGGTAGCATTTTTTTTTTTAATTTCAGACAGAATTCTTCAATTTTCTTACCAAACTTTTTCTTTTAAAATATCATATTAACTTTTTCTAAATTACTATTGCTGTATATCTATTTTTGTTTTGTTTTTAGGTGAGAAATCTATGCGGCATGTGCTTGGGAGAATAGTCTGTGTGAAGTCTTCAAGTTGCAATCAGGGAGCCATTCCTCTGAAATGTGTGCTGTAAATGTATAAGGAAATTGTTTATCAAAAATTAATACACTCACGGATCCATCTAAAATGTATAAAATGTTAATATTGTATGTAAAACTTATAATTTGTATGTATTGTATGTAAAACTTATAATTTGAACATAAAACTCAGAAAACAAAATGCAAAAGCCACTTACTTTCATATGCAGACCATTGCAGCATAAGTGCGTTAAATGAGAACAGTGAAACAGATGCTATCCAAATATCCTCCCCACACTGACACACGCAAGTATGGATTCATTCAGTAAAAGGCTGTGAATTATTACAGACATCCAGCAAGGTTCTGGGCCCATTGCCTAAAATACAGCATACTTGAGGTGGGCGTGGCGCTACCTGTCTGTCATCCCTGTACTTGCGAACCTGAGGTAGGAGGAATTCAAATTCAGATCCCGCCTAAATAATTGAACAAGAAATTTTCAAACATACAAAAAATAGAGGCTTGTGAAGTTGCTTTACGTTAGAGAGGTTTCGGTTCGATGGGTACTGCGGAAAACAAACAAGCAACATGATTCTGAGGTTCTTCCTACTTAGCTATTATATGAGATGAACGCTTCGTGAAACACTATTGTATCAAATGCATGCGATAGCTCCCACACTGTGACTTTGGAGCTATGTTTAGCCCATTCTCTTTCAAGTAGTTCAGAGAGATATAAACATACACAGCATGAAAAGACAACTTCTGAATTTTCATTTTGTTTCTTCCTCTAAAGACTTTTCTTTCCCTAAAGCTCTAAGGAAAGGAAAAAAAAAAAAAAAAAAAAAAAAAAAAGATGAGTACAACAGGTAGACAGAGCTTGTGCCCAAACAGTCCAACCCTTGCTACAAGGGGAAGGATAGCCTTACCTCAAAGAAAGTTAATTTTAACTTTTTACCAAGGTTTTACTTAACAGTCATGTTGAAGAATGTTCATCTTTTCACATTTCCAGCCGTTTGCCTTAGAGCGTTTTGGAATTCATTACACTTCCAGCTATTTAATTAAACTGAAATTTTAGAAGTAGAAACTTCCAGAATTTGAGATACATATAAGGGGAAGAAGATTACTGATGTTGATACTCAAACACAGTCTCCAAAATTACAGTATCACGTTCCTATCTCCTTTTCTACTTGGAATAAAGAAATGGGAAAGACAGAGTAACTATATATAGGACATTTTTTGGAAAAATAAAAACATAAGAAGTATGTAAGTGTCATGTGCACATGTTTTAAGCAAGTACAAACAAATTAGAGAAATTGTTGCTGGATTACCTGGTACTCATGATTCATAGAACAGAAAAGACGATAGGAAGTAAGAAAGACCCTTCATGAAATGAAGACTTCAGGAGCAGAAAAGACGCTTTATTCACAAGTGGTCTAGCTGATCTGCTGCCTTCGTCTTCTGCCTTTCAATGCACTGAAATTCAGACATTGGCTCTCACATTGTAAGCATGGCCCCATTTCAGAGAACTTTATTCCCACAACTTGAAACATCTTTTTTTAGGATCCCATGCCATTTGTGCTCTTATTTCTTCTGAGTCTTTTCAAATGTCACCTTATCAAGAGGACTGCCTACACCACATTTTCTAAGAGACTAATGCTTTATTTGGTTCATAGGCCTTAAGACTACTTGACATTTAGTTTTATATATATATATATATATATATATATATATATATATATATATATATGATGTGTGTATGTGTGTTCTGTTATCATTTTTTATTTCTTCAGTTGAAATTTAAGTTTTTCAAGGTTTTTGTGCAATTCTTTCCCTTCAGCGTCTAATATACTGTGAATATTTTATATTTATTGAATGAAGAAGAGAATGACTATTACTAATAGGACATTATTTCTAATAAGAGCAAATATAGAATATGAGGCTTTTTGTCCTTTAAAGCATAGATGGATTTAAAATAATTTTAAATCAAATAACTTCTGCAAAACCAAATTAGCATGAAGATTTGAACTTTCAGCATATCAAGAAGCTAATTTTAGTCAGCTTGAGTTAATGATAGGCAGTTTTGATTTCAATTTTTTCATAGCACTTTAAAAATACTAGTTAGATCAGATATAATAAGGGAGGTATATTAGTTGGTCATGCTTAGATTTTTGTGTCAAATTGATTTAAAACACATTTTTGATACAAAGTTTCATCCTCATGATGAAAGTTTCATCTGTGATGTGAATTAAGACATTAAACAGTGAAATTTGGGTTAGAAAATTAAAATCCAATAAGCTAAATGAACACTACACTGTTAGTTTGGAACTACTGTTTACTTAGAGTATATTATTAACACTTTGTAAGTACACCATAAGGTAAAAAATAAATAGAGATTATATAATAGTATAAAATCATTACATGCAAACAAGCTAAAATGGAAAGCCTTTATGTACTTCCTAAAGGACATCCATCAAAAGTGTTGGTTAATATTTTAAAAAGTATTGAACATCCTTTATCAAGGATTTAGATCAGTTGCGAGCTCCAGTGCATACAGAAGTTAGACAAGTGACACATGTGCAGGAAGCGAGGACTTGGAGGACTACAGCCAACTGGAGACCCATGATTCATCGGAAGGACTCAGCTGCAGCTTGTGTCTATGTAACGGGTCCCTAAAGACAGAGCTGGACTTGTATTTCAGGTCTATAGCGTTGCTTCTTCTTCGTGACTTGCTTTCAAAAAACACAAATTCTCATACATTTCTGTGAAACCAAAAATTGTGAAATACTGACAAGTTGTTCACTCATCTTGGATATGTAGCGAAACTGTCATGGTCCCACGTGTGGCACTATGGTGGGGCACCTAAAACCAGTAGGTCTTAACCTTACTAAAAGCTTTCTGACTGTGCCCACAGTCCCAAAATCATTCCTGGATCATATTTCTCTTGTTTCCATGTCTTGATCATGCTCAAAATATTGTTTGAATCTGTTGTAAGGCTGTGTCTGAAGGAATCATTCATTCTAAATAAATGAAAACTGAACTGAATAAATCAAGATAAAGGGTCTAGATTTCTTTAAAATTGTATGAGAAATGGCTAAAGGAAACATTGCCTCTTGAAAACATTAATGGAAGTTCATTCATTACTATAATTAATAGTATTACAGGAGACATTAGGGCCCCTTAAATGAGTGGGAATAATGACATTTGTCTTTCAGAATGCTACTGGGATTTTGCAGTGGACCTACTCTTTTTTAGAAAGATGTCTTGGACAATGCAAGACATTTAGTATTCCTGAGCTCTGCCTACCGAATAACAACAGGATACACTGATTCTGTGAAAATCAACAGTGCATTCTGTTCTGTGGAGAACCATTGGAGGGCCAGGGGTGAGAGTAAAACTGGTAGAGTCCTTGGTTGATAGAAACATGGAAACAGACACATTTCTTTGCTTGTCATCCTTTTGATGGGAGAAAAGGCCTAAGAGCTTCGATTCTCATTAGCAGAGGTTATCCACATAAAATAGAGTCCAGGTGAAGTCTATTAGAAAAAAATTGCATGTGATCACTTAAGGAAATTAGACTTTGTCAAAAATGGCAAGTTTAAATATACGGGTGTTTAAATGTTTGTCATTTGGATGGCAAAAAGAAAGATAAATTCAGAGAAGTCACTATTATAGGCATTAGAAAATAAAGTTGGAACAAATTAAAGAAGAAATACATTAATAAAGTACTTAAAGGTATTCACTCCATCCTTATCTCTTTAACCTATTCATTCATTTATTCTACAAGACTTGCTGATTATTTATATTTTTATTTTTACTTTTATTAGTATAGGTTTGCAGTCCATAGTGATTACATTCAATGTTAAAGAGAGGATTTTATATGAACAATAGTACCCTAACTCAGAAAGTTTTCACACACTGATGTAGGTAATAGTTTCTCTTGACCTTAGTTTATTTTACTTTTGATTTTGTCCTTTTGTTTCTTTTTTTCTCCTTGTAATAAAATGAAACTGATTGATATTTGGAGAAGAAGGGAAAACTAGGACTAATGATTTCTCTCCACTTGTCTTTAAATACATTTATAGAAATGTTTTCATTTTTATGTGTATTTGCTATTGCTGTGAAAAAATTATTTGGGATTTTAATGGATTATTCATTTTCTTTCTAGGAAGCTGGTAGAGTCTACTATAGGTTAAGTGGTAAGATGGACTTGAAATGAGGAAGAGGGAGATCAGAGGTAATAGCCCTCTGGCAGGTATTAAAAGATGCTCAGAAACTTCAAGGCAGAGCCTGGAGAGCTCAAGTGAAGGCACTGAGGTCCAAAGTAGATATTGCCAAGTAGATAGAAAGTCTTCAAAGTGGAAGAGGAGCTGGTGGGGGGTGGGGTAAGTGGCAGAAGATCTTCAAAGGGGAAGGCCAGGAGCTAGGGAAACAAAAAATGGAAAGAAGATATTTGCAAGTAAAAAAAGAAGAAGAAAGAAAAGGAAACAAAGCTTATGTGTATAGGGATTGGAATGACTGGAGGAAGAGGAATGGTAAAAAACAGAAATCAAGAAATATCATGTACAGGAACAAATTTTCAAAGACAAATGTGAAAAGAATACATACTTAAAATGTGTCAATAAATTCATTTTAAAAAAATAAAGAAAAACACTGTTGAAATATTGGGCAACTGTTGAATAAGACATTTCAGTTTCTGTGCATATAAAATTCTAGTTTATCTGCTGTCTGTTAGCTCTAAACTCTAATATAGCAGCTCATTCAACTTTCATAATTTTTAGAAGGGCATGAAGGCAAAGACCTGAACCATTGTTATCAGATTAAATAACTACTACAAAGACTCATTAATAAGAACATACAAAAACATATACATTTGCATCTCTCGAATGACCAGAGATGTTGAGCATTTCTTCATATGTTTCTTGGCTGCTTTGATTTCTGCCTCTGAGAAGTGTCTGTTCATTTCAGTTGCCCATTTTTGAATTGGGTCTTTAAACTTGGGGAGGCTGATCTGTTTCAGTTCTTTATATATTGTCGATAATAGCCCTTTGTCTGATACACAGCTAGTA
>PVIC010030397.1:0-21822 GCA_004025085.1 Thryonomys swinderianus
ACCATGAGGGGTTCTCCCCTCCAGCGGCCCTGAGAGCCGTGAGCAGCCGTGGACTCGAGGCCAGAGGGTTATCTGCAGCAGCGGTGGCTGAGCGGGACGCAGGTCTGCGGGGGCCCAGCTCCCCCCCGGCCCTGTGGTCCTGGTCAGGGCCTCGTCCTCCGTGAGCCTCCCTTTGGCGAGTGGGACCCGGGCAGTGGTCTCCGGCCTCCAGGGAGACTTCGTGGGTGCCGGGCACTTGCTGCCCGCACTGCTTGGTCACTGGCCCGGTCTGCACAGGAGACCTGCAGTCTCGTGTCCTGCTCCAGCCCAGAGTCCCTGCCGCGGCCCTTGGCGAAGCTCTGGAAGGAGCTTTTCCTTTCTGATCCCGGGGGTGGAGCCCCTCCCTGATGGGGTCCCTGACCCAGAGCCGCACCCAGCCCTCGCCTTTCTCGGAGCCTGTGCGGGAGCAGAGGGGCCAGGGCTGGGACAGGCCAGGCTGCCTTGTGTCCTGGTCCCGCATCCTGCAGTCCCTGTGGGGTGGTGGAGAGGGTAGTACCCCGAGGCCAAGCCTTGTGGGTACTGGAGATTGCCAGGGAAGGTGAGCAGAGGGCACATGGGGTGCAGCCAGGCTCCCTGGCTCGACCCGGGCAGGAAGCGGCCGTTGCCAGCGTGGCTGGAGATGAGGAGTCAGGGTGGGAGTCGGCTTTAGTGCTGGCTGTGCTGCTGACTGCCGCGGAGAGGACTAGCTGTCATCGGCTGCCGCTGGCCATGGTGAGTTTCTGGGGGCCAGGGAGGAGGGGCCAGAGGAAGGACTTTCTGTTACCAGAATAGATACTCTGTAGCCCAAACGCGAAATCCTCCTGCCTCAGTCTCCAGAGGAAAGGAGCAGCAGGGCTGGTGCCTGCAGGCGACACCGGAGACCTGCCCAGGCTTCTCCCAGAACCAGGGTGACTCTGCAGCCCCACTTCCAGCCGTTCTCCTGGCAGGGTGGCCTGTGGGGAGGAGGAGAAGGAACTGGTGGGTCGGCGGAGAAGCAAATGGACTGCTTGCTTGGCAGTGACCCCTCCCTTGACTGAAAGCCTCAGTTTTTTTTTTTTTTTTTGAGACAGGGCCTTGCTTTTTTTTTTTTTTGTAATTCAGGCTGACCCCGAATTACAAAATTTCACTACATAGCCCAGGCCAGCCTCAAACTCACAGCAATCTTCCTACCTCTGCCTCCTGAGTGCTGGGATGACAGGTGTGAGACACCATGCCCGGCACTGTGGTGTGTAGTTACTGGAAATCAAACTTGGGACCTTGGGCTTCCCTGGCAGACACTGGAACCACTGAGCTAAATCCCTGGCCCAAGAGTTAATTCTTTGTTTTTATTTTGCGGTACTAGGGATCGAACTTGGGCCCTTGTGCGACCAAGGTTGGTGTGGTACCACTTGAGCTAAATCCCCAGGCCCTTTTGTGGTTTTTTTTTTTTTTTGGAGTTAATTCTTGATTGTTGTATGAACGCTTAAAAAATTAAAAAATGAAGGGGCTGGAGGGTTAGCTCAGTGGTTCCGGTGCCTGTCTCGCAAGTGCAAGGTCCTGAGTTCGATCCCCGGAAACCACATACAATGCTGGGCGTGGAGACTCACGCCCACCAGCCATCCATACCACATACCACAGTGCCGGGCGTGGTAGCTCACACCTGTCATCCCAGGGAGGCAGAGGCAGGAGGATTGCTGAGTTTGCGGCGGCTTGCCTGGGCACCATAAGTGAGCTCAGAGCCAGCCTGAACTACAAAGTGAGACCCTGTCTCAAAAAAAAAAAAAAGAAAAAAGAAAAAATGAAAAATTTCTCTGTAACTCCAGCTTTGTAGGGGCACGCCCCCTCTGGCACCTCTTCCCCCAGCCTCGCCTGCTAGCTCTCTTCTGGTGCCCTGTCACGTCCACGTCTCCTCTTTCTCTCTTTCTGAGGCAAGGTCTTGCTTTGTAGTTCAGGCTGGCCTTGAATTCACTATGTCCCCCAGGCTGGCTTTAAACTTGTGGCGATCTTCCTGCCTCAGCCTCCCAAGCAGGATTACAGGCACGTTCCAACAGGTCTGCTTTACCCTGAAGGGTTTTTTGTGTGTGTATGTGTACCACTGGGGATTGAACTCAGGACCTTGTACCTGCGAGGCACATGCGGTGTCTCTGAGCTAAATCCCGGGCTACAGTGAAATTCTGACCAAGCTTCCTTCCGAACCAGCCTGGTCTGGGATTCAGCATTCACTTTCTCCCGGGAAAGGGCGGTGGCTCCCCCCAGATGGTGGTGGAAGGGGCGCCGGGGCCAAGCGGTGGCTGGGCAGTGTGAGGAGGGGCTGTAGCCCCTGTAAGCCGCCCTCTGCTGCCGTACCTGTTGGCCTGTGTCGCTTGGGCTGGGCCCCGTGTGGCCTGTCCGGGCCCGCCGTGTCCCGCTGTGTTGGTCCTGCTGGCTGCAGACCAGAGCGAGGGCCTGGCTCCAGCAGCTCCCTGTCCTTGGTCCCGCGCCTCTCGGAGTGACCCTTCTCCCCAGGGTCCCCAGCCTGCAGCACGGACAGGCCCGGCAGGAGTGGGCGCAGTCCCTGTCCTGGTGTGCTGGTCTCGGGCTGGGGCTGCCGTGTGGGAGCCCTGTGTCCTCACCGACCACTGGCTTGGCAGACAGAGGGCCTCCAGGTGTCCCCAGCCTGGGGACACCGGCCCGGGCTGGAGATGCTCCCCTCTACGCCTGCCGAGGACCACAGGACCCTGGCTTCTCCCCTTGGCGGTCACTGTGTCTCTGACAGGTCCCTTGGGCCCCCTCCTGGCCCAGTTGGCTTCTGGAAAAGACTGGGCCCCACTCTCAACAGGAGCAGCAGGGGTTCACCTCACAGAGGGAGGAAACGGTGGCCCTGACGGTGCCCTCCTGGTGCCACCTGGCCCTCCTGTCCCTGTCCACTCCCTGGCACGGGGGTGGGCACAGTGTGTGGGCCCCTGGCACACAACCCAGCTGCTTCCTGAATGCCGGGCTCTGTGCACGTCTCTGGCAGCCAGCCCTTCCTGCCCCTGTGCCAGGTGTTCCACGGCCCAGCTGTGCCCGTTTCTTTCGCTGTGTAATCTAGCTGTGTAGCCCAGGCTGGCCTTGAACTCAGAGCAGTTCTCCTGCCTCAGCTTCCCGAGGGCAGCTATGTCAGGCATGCACCACCAGGCTGGTCGGGCTTGGGTTTAGGGTCTGGACCAGGGCCTGCTGGGATGCGCACCCTGGGGCGTGGGCGGGGCTCCAGCCGGGTCCCAGACCTGCCGGCGCTTCCAGGTCTCCCCTCCCCAGCCCTCCGAGCTGCCGCGGCCCCATTCCGCACGGCCCCGCCTGTCTCTGTCTCTGGCGGGTGGCAGGGCTGGCCGGGCTGTGTCTGGAGCGTGGTGCCGCCGCCGTGCCGGGGCGCGGAAGCCTCGCAGCGACCTGGGTGCGGTCCTCTGCCCTGGAGCTGGGAACCTGCTTCCCAGAGACTGGGGCTCTCGGCCGAGCGGGAGCGGCGGGCTGGGCCCTCTCAGCCGAGGGGCGCTCCCTCTCCGCGGCCTCCGCACCTGGGACCACGCGGGCGACATCGGCCCCCGCGCCCCGGCGAGACCCTGGCTCCATGCTGGGGACTGAGCCCTCTCTGCGTGGGCAGCCCGCGTTTGAGCTGCCGCTTCCTCGTTGTGGAGCCTGTTTCCGCTCCTGGAACTGAGAATGTTAAAATGCTGACCTCGCTGGCTATGGTGGAACACACCTGGGCTCCCAGCGCTCTGGGAGGCTGAGGCAGGAGGATTCCAAATGCAAGCCCACCCTGGGCAAGTTAGAGACCCTGGCTCAAAATGAAAAGGGCCGAGGGCTCAGCCTTGGTTTGAACCTCACTACCTCTAAAGTAAAAAAGAAAACGCCTGCCGGACTTGGTGGCTCACACCTGTCATCCCAGCACTCGGGAGGCAGAGGCAGGAGGATTGCTGAGTTCGAGGCTTGCCTGGGCTCCATAGTGAGCTCAGAGCCAGCCTGAACTACAAAGCGAGACTCTGTCTCAAAAAAAAAAAAAAAAACGCCTGCCGGTGTGGCTGAGGTTAATTTGGTAATAAAGGCAATCCACGGTGGTCCAGTCCTGACCTCCGCGTCGCCTGCCCGGGCCGCCGTCCAGCTCCTGGCCAGCCCAGTCTGCTGGGAAGCTGAGCTCCAGCCCGGGCCCAGCCTCAAGCTCAGCAGCATCCCAGCCCTTTTAAACATTGTTCTTAACTTTGGGTCAGGCTGAGTTGCCCAGGCTGGGTTTGAACTTGCGCCCCTCCTTTGCCTGCCTTTGTGTGATATCCAGGATTGAACCAGGGCCTTCAGCTAGGGTACGGTGCCAGCCCTTTCCAGCTTTTTGCTCAGATCAGTGTCTTGCTCAGTCGCTACACTGTCCAGGCGGCTCTCACTTTAGCTTGCAACCCTCTTGCCTCTGCCTCCCAGAGGCCCCTGAACAGAGGCTGGTCCTTGGTTTGGGGGAGCCCCCTCCCCTCTGCCTTTTCCCTGGGCAGGAGATGGCCTGTGTCCTCGCGCCAGTGGACTGTGGCCCGAGGTGAGGGCTCCTGTGCCCCTTTGCTTCCCTCTTGTGTCTCCAGGGCGGGCTTGGTGGCGCTGGTGACGCTCTGGCTCCTCCTAGCCCCTCGGTTCTCTCCGGGGCGAGGGCGAGGGGGCGAGGCCTCCCCTCTGCTCCTCCGTGCCGGCCAGCTGCCTCTGGCCCTCCCCTCAGCAGCCGCACACATCTGGCGGCGGCCAGCTGTTGTCTGCTGTCCTGGCAGCCTCTGTAGCACCCGAAACTCTGAGTCACTGGAGGGCGGGAGGGGCTGGCGTCACCTGCCGAGGGCGGGGCTGGGAAGACCCCTGCTCCCTCTCCTGCCGGCTCCCAGAGTGCGCGGGCCTCCCCGCTTGTGGGGCCGCTGGGCCCCGCCTCCCTCGGGCTGGGAGGGTCACGCGTGCTGACCCGGTCAGCGTCCACACTGCTCTGTGGGAGGGCACTGAGCGGGGGGGGGGGTGGCGCCCCCGGCGTCCGCCTGCACACCCACGTCCCCGGGCCCCGTGTGCCAGCGCTCCGGGGGGGAGGAGACGGCGGGGTCTGGTCGGGCCCCACCAGTGAGGCCGCAGAGGGCAGAGCAGGGGTCGACCCGCACGGGGCCCCCGGAGACAGGCCGCCGCGACAGCGGGCCCGGGGCTGTGTGCCGTGCCGAGCGAGAGCTGGGACTCAGGCTGGTGCCGCAGCCCGGAGAAACCTGTCCGGCCGCTTCCCGCCGCACCCAGCATGTGGCCTCGTCCCTGCCAGGCCCCAGCCCTGTGCCCGCCCTTCTGGGTCCCGTGGGGGCACGCCGGGCCCTTCCCCGCCTCCTGAGGCCCGGGGTTCCATGCCAGCCGGGCCGATCGCAGCTGCCGCCTGGCTCCGCCCCGCCCCTCGGCCTCTCGCAGCCCCGCGGGGCGACGGGCCCTGCGCGGAGGCCGCTGACCTGCTGTCCCCACAGCCGCCATGGAGGTGATGAACCTGATCGAGCAGCCCATCAAGGTGACCGAGTGGCAGCAGACCTACACCTACGACTCGGGCATCCACTCGGGCGCCAACACCTGCGTGCCCTCCGTCAGCAGCAAGGGCGTGCTGGACGAGGAGGAGGCCTGCGGGCGCCAGTACACGCTCAAGAAGACGACCACCTACACCCAGGGCGCGCCCCAGGGCCCAGGTGCGGGGGGCAGGGGCGGGGCGGAGGGGGCGGGGCGGCCGGGCGGCCTCGCTGATTGGAGGGCACTGCTGGCTCAGCTCCTCCCGCTGGGCCTGCGGTGGCCGGTGAGGGGGGCGGGGGGGGGGGCTGTGGCCCTGGCCCCTTGCAGGGGCCGGACAGGGTCTGCTAGGGGCGCGCAGGGCTCTGCCTACCTGTGCTTGGGGGTGCTAGGGGAGGTTGGGATCGCGAGGGTTTGGGGTGTCTGACCTCCGAGCGCGGCCGGCTTCCCTGTGTAGCACAGTGGCCAGTCATGCGCGCACCATGTCGCAGTGAGGGGCCCAGAAAGCACTGCGTTCACTGCCTGGCAGAGGAAGGACTCAAAATACTAGCTTTTCTTTTTTTTAATTAATATTTTGTTCGTTGTCTTTCTTTTTTTTTTTTTCTTGAGACAGGGTCTCACTTTGTAGTTCAGACTGGCCCTGAGCTCACTATGGTGCCCAGGCAAGCCTCGAACTCAGCAATTCTCCTGCCTCTGCCTCCTGAGTGCTGGGATGACAGGCATGAGCCACTGCGCCCGGCATTGTATGTGGTTACCGGATCAAACTCGGGGCCTTGCGCTTGCGAGGCAGGCTCCCGGAACCACTGAGCTAAATCTCCAGCCTCGTTGTCATTCTTTTTTTCAGTACTGGGCTTGACCCAGAGCCTTTGCCCTGAGCTATATCCCTGGCCTTTTAAAATATTTATTTGGATCACTTCTCGGCCTTTTGGCTGAGATCAAATGTAAAATTTTTATTTTGAGACATGATTTCATTAAGTGGCCAAGTTGTCCAGTCTCGGCTCAAACTTGCGATCCTGCCTCAGCCTCCCCAGTGCTGGGAGTACAGGTGTGCGTGGCCATGCCTGGCATGGCAGTTCCCCGCTTCTGCTGTTATGCAGCCCTGGGGGTGGGACAGTGCCTGGTGCTGGGGGACAAGCCTCTCCCACGAGCTCCCCCAGCCCAGCTGCCCTGGTCAGAACCCTTGCTGAGTTCTGCAGTGGTGGCTGCTGCTCCACAAGATTTTTTTTTTCTGAGACGGGGTGTACCATGTGTCCCGTGTTTATACTGTGTGTCATATATATGTATCCCACATATGGTCTTGAGCTCACCATGTGCCACAGGCTGGCCTGAAATTTGGGGTGATCCTCCTGCCTCAGCCTCCCAAGTGCTGGAATGACAGGCGTGCACTACCCCGCCCTGCATGAGACTCTTTCCAGAGCCTGTGACGACTCTTAATGTCCTTAACTGTCCTAGAATCCCCTGCAGGACAGATCATCCGCACGGGGAGGCGGAGGCTGAGGCGGTGGCTCCCCTGTGTGTCTGGCGCCGAGGCGCGTGCGGGTGGGCCGTCTGTCCGTCCCTCGTCTGTGGTTCAGCCCCTGTCTCTGCTCCCAGGTGACCTGGACTACCAGATGTCCACCACGGCCAGGGCCAAGCGTGTGCGGGAGGCCATGTGCCCGGGCGTGGCGGGTGAGGACAGCTCGCTGCTGCTGGCCACGCAGGTGGAGGGCCAGGCCACCAACCTGCAGCGCCTGGCGGAGCCCTCGCAGCTGCTCAGGTCCGCCATCGTGCACCTCATCAACTACCAGGACGACGCCGAGCTGGCCACGCGCGCGCTGCCGGAGCTCACCAAGCTGCTGAACGACGAGGACCCGGTCCGCGGGCTGGGGGGCGGGCGCGGCCCCGGCTCCCCCTGGCGGCCGGGCGTCGGTCTGAACCTCCCGCCCGCAGGTGGTGGTGACCAAGGCGGCCATGATCGTGAACCAGCTGTCTAAGAAGGAGGCGTCGCGCCGGGCCCTGACGGGGTCCCCGCAGCTGGTGGCAGCCGTGGTGCGCACCATGCAGAACACCAGCGACCTGGACACGGCGCGCTGCACCACCAGCATCCTGCACAACCTGTCGCACCACCGCGAGGGGCTGCTGGCCATCTTCAAGTCGGGCGGCATCCCCGCCCTGGTCCGCATGCTCAGGTGCCCGCTGGGGGCGCGGTGTGGGCCCTGAGCTCTCCAGGCCCTCTTCCTGCCAGGCTGCACTCCTGGGCAGAGCGGTGGGGTTGGCCCTCTGAGCCCCACAGGCTTCTGTCGCAGATGAGCGACCTACTGTGTGCTGAGCACCAGGCCGGGCCAGAGGCAGGAGTCAGGGTCCTGCAGGGAGAGGACGGGGTGGGGCAGAGCTGGCCCCAAGGGGCTATGAGGTTTTATTGTACTTAAATGTCCAACAAGAGTCAGAGATTTAGCTCAGCAGTTCCGGCGCCTGCCTTGCAAGCGCAAGGTCCTGAGTTCGATCCCAGGTAACCACGTAGAATGCTGGGCGTGGAGACTCAGACGCCCACCAGAAATCAGCACCACATACCACAATGCTGGGCGTGGTGGCTCACGCCTGTCACCGCAGCACTCGGGAGGCAGAGACAGGAGGATTGCTGAGTTCGAGGCTTGCTGGGCTACATAGTGAGCTCAGGGCCAGCCTGAACTACAAAGCAAGACTCTGTCTCAAAAAAAATGTCCAGCAAGCTGGGCATGGTGGTCCATGTTTATCTTCCCAGGCTCAGGAGGAGGCTGAGGCAGGAGGATCACCTAGCACAGTGGAGGTGAAATTGTGGCCTGTGTGCTGCAGTGGGTTGTTGGTTTTTTCTGAAAGGTCTAAAAGCTTTGCCATCACTGGTTTGAGGCCATCTTGGGCTATTTAGTGAGTTTAAGGCCATCCAGACCACACAGTGAGACCCTGTTTCATAAAAACCAAGAAATAGGGCCAGGGATGTAGTTTAGGGGCACCATGCCTGCTTGGCAAATCCAAGGTCCTGAGTTCAATTTCCAGTATCAAAAAATCCCCCAAAATAAAAATGCCCAATAATTTTTTTATTGAGACAGGGTCTCGCTTTGTAGTTCAAGCTGCCCCTGAGCTCACTATGTAGTCAATATGCCCAATAATTTTGGTATAATATTTAATATAAGACATTATACAGTGATTGCAAATATTACTACTGAAATGTTCCTAAAAATTGGAAAATGTTTTTGTTATAATGTTAAATGGCACAGACTTTATATGTTATTCCAACTGTATCAAAATGCATATGTTGGGGCTGGAGATTTAGCTCAGTGGTTCTGGCACCTGCCTAGCAAGTGCAAGGATCTTGGTTTGATCCCCGGTAACCACACACCACCGTGCCGGGCGTGGCGGCTCACGCCTGTCATCCCAGCACTCGGGAGGCAGAGGCAGGAGGATTGCTGAGTTCCAGGCTTGCTGGGCTACAGAGTGAGCTCGGGGCCAGCCTGAACTACAAAGGGAGACCCTGTCTCAAACAAAATAAAACAAAAGAGGCACAATGAGAAGATAAGGAAATGTTGCCGGTGGTTATTTCAGTGTCGGGCTGATCGGTGGTTAACCAGTGAGGCCAAAGAGGGAGTGTCTGGAGGACTGCAGGTGCCTGGGTGGCAGGCAGCAGAGCGGAGAGGTGCTGCGTAAGCAGGCGGGAGTCAGCTTAAGCTGGCGTTAGCAGAGTGCTCTTTCCTTTCTTCCCTTCCCTTCTCCCTCCTCTCCCTCCTTTTCTCTTTTTTTTTTTTGAGACAGGGTCTCGCTTTGTAGTTCAGGCTGGCCTTGAACTCACTATGTAGCCCAGGCAAGTCTCGAACTCAGCCATCCTCCTGCCTCTGCCTCCTGAGTGCTGGGGCGTGAACCACTACGCCCGGCACTGCGGTATGTGGTATTGATGGCTGGTGGGCTGAGTCACCAGGTCCAATATCATATCATTGTATATGGTTATGGGGATTGAACCAGGGACCTTGTGCTTGCTAGACAGGCGCTGGAACCACTGAGCTACACCTCCGGCCCACCTTCCCTTGTTTGAGACAGGGTCTCGCTGGTACTGATTGCCGTGATTATGGGCGTGAGTCACCACGCCCCGCACTGTGGTGTGCGGTACCTGGGATCCAGTTGGGGACCTTGTGCTTAGTGAGGCCGGAACCACTGAGCCACGTCCCTGGCCCTGCCTGCCCGTTCTCCTCGGCTCTGGGATGAAAGCCTGAGCCTCGCCCGTGTGCGAGCTGATGCGTTTAGCAGAGGGGCCCCTGCCACCGGGCGGGATTGGAGGGCGGGGGTGGCAGCCGGCTCTGACGCCTGCCCGTCCACAGCTCGCCTGTGGAGTCGGTGCTGTTCTACGCCATCACCACGCTGCACAACCTGCTGCTGTACCAGGAGGGCGCCAAGATGGCCGTGCGGCTGGCTGACGGGCTGCAGAAGATGGTCCCGCTGCTCAACAAGAACAACCCCAAGTTCCTGGCCATCACCACCGACTGCCTGCAGCTCCTGGCCTACGGCAACCAGGAGAGCAAGGTGGGCCGGCTCTAGCCCATGCAGGGTGCGGGATCCGGGCCTCCCCACCGGGTCCCGCCCAGAGGCCAAGCCACCCGAGCTGGGCTTGAAGTTGTGACTTCCTGCCTCAGCTCTCCGGAGTGTTGGGGTCACAGCGGCCCTTTATAGACCGAACTGTGAGGGGCGCCTTTAGACACAGCTTTTCGCTGGTAGGCCCTAAAGACTTAGTGCTGCTAGAGCGTGGGGGCGAACCTACGGCTGTTTGTTATCAGCCTCTGAAAGGTTGCCATCTCTGCGGTGGACACTTAACTCTGGTGGTTTCTTTTCCACCCGAGCCATGCCTGGGAGTAGTTTGGCCACTTCCCAGCTAGCTGCGGGCGTTGTCTTTGTTGTAAACATTTGGTTTAATATTGGAAACAATGCTTGGGAGGCTGAGGCAGGAGGATCCTTCACGTTCCAGGCCACCCTGGTGTACGTACTGAGTTCAAGGCCGGTTTGAATTACAAAGTAGGACCCTCCAAGCAAACAAAATACTGCAGACAAATGTTAATAAAATTTTTAAAGGTTTTGGTTGGAGCTTGGTGGAGTAAAAATAACCCGTCATTCCAGGCCTCAGGAGGCTGAGGCAGGAGGATTGCCTAGTGAGACCCTGTTCCAAAGAAAAAAAAAAAGTTGTCTTGGCTGGGCGTGGTGGCTCACACCTGTAATCCCAGCACTCGGGAGGCAGAGGCAGGAGGATCGCTGAGTTCAAGGCTTGCCTGGGCTACATAGTGAGCTCAGGGCCACCCTGAACTACAAAGTGAGACCCTGTCTCAAAAAAAAAAAAAAAGTTGTCTTGGCTTGTGTGATGCCTACAAAAGTGCCCAGGGCTGGCTAGTCTCCGTTCTGACAGCCACCCCATCTCTGCCTGTCCCCTGCACCCACAGCTGATCATCCTGGCCAACGGGGGACCCCAGGCGCTGGTGCAGATCATGCGGAACTACAGCTACGAAAAGCTGCTGTGGACCACGAGCCGCGTGCTCAAGGTGCTGTCCGTGTGTCCCAGCAACAAGCCGGCCATCGTGGAGGCTGGTGAGGACGGACGGTGGCGGGGGTGGGGGCCACGGGGCGGGACGGAGGGCGGCCGGGCGGGCTGACGCCTCTGTCCCCCAGGTGGGATGCAGGCCCTGGGCAGGCACCTGAGCAGCAACAGCCCCCGCCTGGTGCAGAACTGCCTGTGGACGCTGCGCAACCTGTCTGACGTGGCCACCAAGCAGGTGAGCGGCGACCCTGGTCGGCCGGCCGCGCCCCAGACCCCCGGCTCGGGGAGTCGCTGGTGTGGCGACGGCAGGGACGCTAGTCCGGGTCAAGAGCTGCAGGACAGATTCCGTGGCTGTGAATGCCACCGGGAAGAATTTCCACCTGGGACCAGGCCCTGAGCCCCTTTGTGCAACCTTGGGGTGCAGTGTGCACCTCACGGCTGCGCTGGAGAAACTGAGGCTCCAGGAGTTAAACAGTGCTCACCGACTCAGCCAGCAGGGGCCAGAGCTGGGACTCGAACCCGGCACCACCTGTCCCGAGTGGGGATCCTGAGCTAGGGGTTTTTGTGAAAGCCCATCTAGCTTTGGGTCGCTAGGGGGCGCAGGGAGCACCCAGGAAGGGGCGGTGTGGACGGGTCAGCTGGCCCTGAGGCTGAGGCCCCTGGGCAGTTTCCTCCAGCCCCGAGGGCGGTGGGCCGAGGTGACGGGACCGGAAAAGCCTGGAGCCCGGAGGAGGCCTGGGCCTGCTTGGCCTTCGCCTGCACAGGCCTCTTACCCTCGGAAAGAGCCCAAGCCTTGGGGGGGGGGGGGCGCTGGCCACCCGTAATCCGAGCTCTGAGGCCGAGGCGGGAGGGTTGCAAGTTTAAGCGCGGCCTGGACCCCCTGCCCCCGTGATAAAATAATAGAAGGGTCAGGGGGCAGTTCAGCACGAAGGCCGGTCGCCCGCCTGTGTCCCAGGACGGCCTGGAGGGCGTGCTGAAGACCCTGGTGAGCCAGCTGAGCGTGGACGACGTGAACATCCTCACCTGCGCCACGGGCACGCTGTCCAACCTGACCTGCAACAACAGCAAGAACAAGACGCTGGTGACGCAGAACAGCGGCGTGGAGGCGCTCATCCACGCCATCCTGCGCGCCGGCGACAAGGACGACATCGCGGAGCCCGCCGTGTGCGCCCTGCGCCACCTCACCAGCCGCCACCCCGAGGCCGAGATGGCGCAGAACTCTGTGCGCCTCAACTACGGCATCCCGGCCATCGTGAAGCTGCTGAACCAGCCCAACCAGTGGCCGCTGGTCAAGGTGGGCGCCCGGGGCGGGCAGGGCAGGGCTCTGGGAGTGGTGCCAGAGCAAGGTGGTCGCAGCTTTGGCGACAGCTAAGGACGGGGGTCCCGGGCGCGCTTCTGCTAGTGGCCTTTGGGCGATGCGGTGCAGCCGGGCACGGTGGTGCATGCCTGTCACCCCAGCACTGGGGAGGCAGAGGCGGGAGGATCGCCATGACTTCGCTGCCAGCCTGGGCTGCACAGTGAGTCGAAGGCCGGCCTGGTCTATGTGTTGAGACCCTGTCTCAGAGAAACAAAGCGAAAAAAAAATGACATTGTGTGATATGACAGTAAATTAGAAAAAAAAAAAAACTAGTTGTGGTGGTGCACACCTGTAATCTGTCTAGCCTATCTATAATGGAGGCTGAGGCAGGAGGATTGCAACTTCACATCTAGCAACTTGGCAAGTTCCTGTCTCACAAAAAAGTAAAAGGGCTGTGGCTGTGGCTCAGTAGCCACCAAGGGAGGCCCACCGTGGGAGGCCCTGGGTTCCATTCCCAGCACCGTAAAAAGAATTAAGGCCAAGGAATGTGTCCAGGGAAAGTGTGGCAGTGTGGACCGGCTGCGGTGGCATGGGTGGCGAGGTGCCCGGGACAGGCTCCTGACCGTGTCGTCTGCTCGGTTCTCCTGATTTTTTTTTTTTTTTTTGCTTTTTGGAGACAGGGTCTTGCTTTGTAGTTCAGGCTGGCCCTGAGCTCACTATGGTGCCCAGGCAAGCCGCCGCGAACTCAGCAATCCTCCTGTCTCTGCCTCCTGAGTGCTGGGATTACAGGCGTGAGCCACCATGCCCAGCATTATATGTGGTAACTGGGGATCGAACTCAGGTCCTTACGCTTGCGAGGCAGGCGCCGGAACCACTGAGCTAACCCTCCGGCCCTCTCCTGATGTTTTTAACCTCTGGGGACGGACCCCAGGGCCCCACGTGTGCCAGGCGAGTGCTTTATGGCTGAGCCGCAGCCCCAGCCCCCTGTTAAGTTTATTTGGAGACAGAACTTGGCTGACTTGCCCAGGCTGGCCTTGAACTTGGCATCCTCCTGCCTCAGCCCTGCGAGTGGCGGCATGACAGATGTGTACCAGCGTGCCCGGCCTCTCTGGTGACCTTAGCTTGGCCCGCCTGGGCTTGTGTCGAGGGTCAGATGAGGTGTGGGCAGAGCCCTAGAGAGGGTGCGTCCGTCGGCAAAGATGGGTGGGACTTGGAGCTGGGACAGCGGCGCACAGGGTGTCGGGGCGCCCGGCGGCCACCTGCTAGCGTCGGACGCGGGGACGCGGGGTCCCGGCACTGGTCTGAGGCCGCCCTCTCGCAGGCCACCATCGGGCTGATCCGGAACCTGGCCCTGTGCCCTGCCAACCACGCGCCACTGCAGGAGGCCGCCGTCATCCCGCGGCTGGTGCAGCTGCTGGTCAAGGCACACCAGGATGCCCAGCGCCACGTGGCCGCGGGCACGCAGCAGCCCTACACGGTGAGCTGGGTGCTGGGCTGGGGCGTGGGCTCTACGGCTGCCCCAGGTGCCTGTGACGCGGCGCCCGCTCTGCCCCTTTGCCCTGCCGCAGGACGGCGTGCGCATGGAGGAGATCGTGGAGGGCTGCACCGGGGCGCTGCACATCCTGGCCCGGGACCCCATGAGCCGCATGGAGATCTTCCGCCTCAACACCATCCCGCTCTTCGTGCAGGTGTGTGGGGCAGAGCTCGCCAGCCGAACCAGCAGGCTACCTTGGCAGCTCTGGACCGGGCATCGGGAGTCTTGGGGCCAGAGAGGCCACCGCAGGCGAGGGTGCGACTTTCCAAGCACAGGAACACATCACGAAGGGGAAAATGAAAACAGATTGAGCCACACTGTTGTGTCTGTGTTAGAGACAGATTACAGCTGGGATGCCTGGGCTCAGGAGGCTGAGGCAGGAGGGTCACTGAGTTCAAGGGCAGCCTCGGCTACGTAGCGAGATCCTGTCTCCAAAACTAAGAAAATGAAGAAATAACCTAGAAAGTGTAAAAAGACTAATCAGGCAGGAGGACGGAGCCGGCATGTCTGGCAGGCACCCAGCACCCTGCCCAGGGAAGCCAGGCCACTCAAGGCCCAACCTTGGCTGAGTGGGGAGGAGCCCGGGACTCCCAGGGGCCCAGACACAGACACGGCAGCGCCCTGGAGGCTGAGGCGGGAGCGTCCCTGGGGAGAGCTGTTTTCCAGGGCCGGAGCGGCAAGGAGGACAGCGGTGGCCGGTGGGCTCGTCCTGTCGGCCAGTCTGCAGCATGGACAGAGACCGGTGCGCCTGGCCTGCTGCACGAAGCCCCGGAAACTCTCCGCCTTTCTCCCCGGGCGCTGGGGATGGAACCCAGATCCTTTGCTCTGAGCCACATCCCTGCCTGTTCTTACTTATCTTTAAAATCAATTTGTTTTGCATGTGTGGCATTGGGGATTGAACTCAGGATCTGTGCTTGCCAGGCAAGTGCGTTTTTTTTTTTTTTTTTTTTTTTTCTTTTTTGAGACAGGGTCTCGCGTTGTGGTTAGGCTGGCCCTGAGCTCACTATGGAGCCCAGGCAAGCCTGAACTCAGCAATCCTCCTGCTTCTGCCTCCCGAGTGCTGGGATGACAGGCAAGAGCCACCATGCCCGGTACTGTGGTGTGTGGTACTGATGGCTGGTGGGCGTGAGTCTCCACGCCCAGCATTGTATGTGGTTACCGGGGATCGAACTCAGGACCTTGTGCTTGTGAGGCAGGCGCCGGAACCACTGAGCTAACCCTCTGGCCCCTTTTTTGTTGTTTTTTGAGAAAGGGTCTCATTTCCTAGTTCAAGCTGGCCCTGGACTCACCATGTAGCCCAGGCAAGCCTCGAACTCACAGCAGTCCTCCTGCCTCTGCCTCCCGAGTGCTGGGATGATGGGCGTGAGCCACTGGGCCTGGCCTTGTGGTGTGTGGTGCCAGGGATGGAACCAGGGACCCTGCGCTTGCAAGGCAGGTGCCAGAACCACTAGATTCTGGCGCCCATTTTTGTTTCGAGACAGTCTCCCTGAGTCCCCACGTTGCCCAGGCTTAGCTCACACTGGCCATCCTGCCTCAGCCTCCCCAGTGCTGTGACGACAGGCGGGCCGGGAGCGTGGGGGCCGTGGGTCCCCCCACGGTGCTAACCGCCGCCCACCGCCGCCCGCAGCTGCTGTACTCCTCGGTGGAGAACATCCAGCGCGTGGCGGCTGGCGTGCTGTGTGAGCTGGCCCAGGACAAGGAGGCCGCGGATGCCATCGACGCCGAGGGCGCCTCAGCGCCGCTCATGGAGCTGCTGCACTCCCGCAACGAAGGCACAGGTGAGCTGGCTGCCGCCGCGGGGTGGGGGGGAGGGGCCGGCCCGACGCGCACCGACCGGCCTCCCGCATCCCGTGTCTCAGCCACCTATGCCGCCGCCGTCCTCTTCCGCATCTCCGAGGACAAGAACCCTGACTACCGCAAGCGCGTGTCGGTGGAGCTGACCAACTCCCTCTTCAAGCACGACCCGGCTGCCTGGGAGGCGGTGAGTGGCGCCCCCCGCACTGTGGGTGAGGTTCTCCTTCAGAATTAGATCTCGTGGGAGATTGCCCAGCAAGTGGAAAACCAGCTTGAACCGTGGATCTGTTTTGACCTATAAAAGTAGCGATTTGCTTGGGCCCAACTGCGTATGTGGTAATTGGTTGAGAGCGGCACCTGTGTTGCTTTGGAGACAGGTTTTCCTTGTGTAGCGCAGGGTGGCCTCACACTTGGGGAGACCCTCCTGCCTCAGCCTCCCCAGTGCTGGGAAGCCCGAGTGCCCCGTCCCCGGCACCTCCCGAGTTTAAGCCCCGCTTGTGTGCTGTCCCCGCAGGCCCAGAGCATGATCCCCATCAGTGAGCCTTACGCTGACGGTGAGTTTTGGTCCTTCTGACCCGGAGGGACATGGGTGGGCAGGAGGAGGACAGCGCAGCGCCCCAGCCTGGTGGGGGGCAGAGCAGCAGGCTGAGGCTCGGCCTCTCCTCCCCCGCAGACCTGGACGCCACCTACCGCCCGATGTACGCGGGCGACGACCCCCTGGAGCACCTGGACGGAGACCCGGACTACCCCCTGGACCTGCCCTACGGCGACGGGCTGCGGCCCGCGTACCCCACCTCCGACCACATGCTGGCCTAGGCGCTGCCTCCCGCTGTCCCGGGCCGGTGCTCAGCCGGCTCCTTTTCTGGGGTGCTTGGGACCTTCGCAGGGTGCCAGGGTGTGGGCCGCCCTCCTGCGGACCTGGCTGCAGGCGGGGACCCGATCCTGGGAGCGGCGCCCAGGCTGAGCCGGAAAAGTGCCTGAGCCGGGCCTGCGCTCCTGCGTGTGCGTCCTGCGGTCCTGCAGGGCCAACGCCCGGCGACCCTGGCTGTGTCCCCGGCTCCGCCTCCCGCGCAGAGTCCGGCTCCTCACCCGCCCAGCCCGCCCCTCGGGCCCCCAGGCGCGAACCCCCGGAGTCCGGGGCCCAGGCGCGGGCGGCGGGGTGCAGAGCCGCCCTCCCCCGGCCCTGCCTGTCCTGCGCGGCGCCGACCCTGAAGTGCTCTTGCTGACCCTGCGGTGCGCGGTGAGGGGCTCCTGACCCCCTCGAGCTTCACGGCTATCACTGCTTTACGGCCTTGGTTCTTGGCGGGGTTTTTGTATCGACCAAAGCAAAGGAAATAAAAATAATACTTGGAGTCCAGGAGGCCTCTAGGGGTGTGGGTTGGGGAGGAGACCTGAGATGGTGGGCACCGGGCTGCGGGTGCCATGGGTGGGGCCCAGGTCGCAAGAGGTGACTCAGCTACCCGGGTGGGAGATGCCCAGGGTTTGGGTGACTGAGGTTAGTTAGGGCCCGCCCCTCGGTGGGGAACGCCCAGTGATTGGGTGACTGAGGTTGGTCAGGGCCCTCCCCCTAGGTGGGGACTGCCCAGTAATTGGGTGACTGATGTTGGTCAGAGCCCGCCCCCTGGGAGGGGAATGCCCAGTGATTGGGTGACTGAAGTTGGTCAGGGCTCGCCCCTCTGCTGGGAGATCCTAGTGATTGGGTGATTGAGGATTGGGCAGAGCCCGCCCCTCATCTCTGGGAGTCAGGCTGGAGGGTGCCTGGCGCGGTCCGGCTGCGCTGCTCAGTGACTCGGGTCCCCGGCACTGTCTCCGCAGGTCGCAGAGGCCGAGCCCCAACAGGACCCCCCTCCCGCTATGTGGCCCAGGCTGGCCTCGAACTTCCCGCGACCCTTCTCAGCCGCCTACCTTTTTATTATCATTTTTTTTTATTACTTTGATCTGAGTCTCGCGAGGTCCCCATGCTGCCCAGACTGGTCTGGAATTTCGGGCTTTCCTGGCTCCACCCCGCGGGGTGCTGGGCTGGGTGTGAGTCACAGCGCCGCCGCCTGCTCTGCTGCTCCTGAGGTTGAGGCGCTGCTACCCCGCCTGGGCGCCCGAGGGTGACACCTGGCACACCGGGTCGCCTGACTGCCCCTCCCAGCGGCAGGGCGGGGTGGCCTGGTGACCGGCGTGCCGGGCTGTCCCAGTGCGTCACCGAGCTGGGGGGTCCTGCCCGGTCTGTGCCCCGACCCCTGGGAGAGGGCTGGGAAACCCACTTTTTGTGCAGCACTGGGGACAGAAGCCGGGGCCTCACACAAACCGGACAAGTACTCTGGCAGGGAGCGGCACCCCCAGCCCGTTTTATTTTCCTTTTGAGACAGTGTCTTAACCATTGCCCAGGCTCGAACTTGCTGTCTGTCCTCCTGCCTCAGCCTCCTTTCCTCTTTTCTCGGGCTAGTGTCCAGCTGGGTGTCTCTGCTGAGCGGCCCCTGCCCTTGCCATCCCTCGGGACCCTGCTGGGTTTGTAAAACAGGAAGAGGAAGGGGTGCGGGAGCCCCAGCAGGAGGGCGATCTCGGCTCCGACCTGCGGGGGGCGGGGCAGGGAGGTTCAGCTCTAGGCGCTGCCTGGAGGCCGAGCCCGGGAATTTAGCAACGCGCAGAGGACAAGACCGAGCCTGCGCCCCCGCATGGTCGCAATCCCTTGAATATTTTGAATGTTTCAAATGAAACGTGAAACTCTTAACTGCTGGGCTTAAGCTATCCTGCTTCAGCCTCCTGAGTAGCTGAACCATCTACTCTTCCTTCCCGTGCTGATGAAATAAGGCAGCAAGCACAGCAGAAGCGTGAAGAGAAAACGCGAGGCTTGGCCGTGGGTTGTCTGGAGGGTGCGGAGTCCACACAGGGCCACGGGGACCTCAGGGAGTTATAGGTCCCGGACTGGGGTGGGGGGGGAGCGTGATTTGGGTTCCCACTAAGCTGGACCCCAGCCCTTATTTTTAGTTTTGAGATGGCCTCTCCAAGTTGTCCAGGCTGGACTCGAATTTGGGATCTTCCTGCATCAGCCTCCCTAGTGCGGGGTTGACAGCCCTGCCCACCATGGCCGGCCCTCATTCCACAAGTATTTATTGGCTGCCTACTTTTGGTGCAAAAAAATACAAAACTGAGCAGCCACGCCGTGATCGAAGGAACTCAGAGCCAGGCGCTGGGCAGGGAAGGCTCCTCAGAAGCTCAGCCATGCATGGACTAAGAGAAATTAAAAACATCACCGAAAAGGGCTCCGGTTGAGCTCAGTGCGAAGACATTGAGTCCAGTCCTCAGTGGCGTAGGGAAGAAACGAAAGGAAAAATCAGTGGCGTAGGGAAGAAACGAAAGGAAAAATCAGTGGAGTCCTGTCCCGCGGAGCAGAGCGGTGGGCGCTGCCCCTGTGGGGACGCTGCCGATCGCGGAACCGGCCGGGTCCAGGTGCACGGGCCCCGCCAGCCCTGGCGCCCTCTCCTGGGGGCCCAGCGCCCGCTGGACATCCTCACGCGCCTCTGTGTCGGGGCTGCCCCCTGGCGGGCGAGCGGGAAGGCTGTGAGCCTTCCGCGCTCCGGCCTAATTAAAGTCCAAGGGAGGGCCCTCCACCGGTGGGTCAGATAGGGGTCCCTGCGACCGAATCTTCCTGTCCATCTTGTGGTGCTGGGGTGGAACCCCGTTTCTCACATGTTCTGAGCAGGGCTAGGAATGACTCTTTGTTAAAGGACAGATAACTAGTCCCTGGGAGTGGTTGCGGCCCAAGGGGTGCAGCAAAGGAGGTGAGCTGGCCCCAGGGTTCAGTCGCCCGACGGCAGCTAAGCCTCAGAACTTCTGGAAGACCCTGCTGGTTTCAGCCCTGACTGGCGCCAGGTGAGAGCGTCGCAGCAGAGGTTGCTTTGATGTGTGTGTGCACTAGTGTGTGCCACAGCGAGCTGAGCAGAGAGGACAAAGCCCTGGCCGGGCGGAGAACAGGGCTGAGGGGGATGGGAGGAGGGGAGGAAGTTTAAGAGAGAAATTCAGCAGGGTGCAACCAGGCCCATTGTGACGCCTGCACTCTGGGAGACTGAGGCAGCAGGATCTCAAATTCCAGCCTAGTTGGTACACCTTGATGACTTATGGAGTCTCTGACTCAACAAAAATTGAAAAAGCTGGCCGTGGTGGCTCACACCTGTCATCCCAGCACTCAGGAGGCAGAGGCAGGAGGATTGCTGAGCTCGAGGATTGCTGGGCTCAAAGCTTGCCTGGGCTACACAGTGAGCTCAGGGCCAGCCTGAGCTACAAAGGGAGATTCTGTCTCAAAAATCAAACAAACGAAAAAGTTCGCTTGGAGCCCAGGTGTGATGGTGACACCTGTCATCCCGGTACCGTGGGAGGCTGACACAGGAGGGTGGCAAATCTGAGCTCAGCCTGGGCAATTTATTGAGACCTGTCTCCGAGTAAAGCATAAGCCTGGGGGACACGGCTCTGGCGCTTTCTGAGGCAGACGCTGCCAGGTCGGCCCCGTCCACGCTGGGACAGGGCTACCCGCCCCAGCCCAGCCGCCGCCCCAGGAGGTGACACAGACGAGTTTATTTGGAGAGAGTTTATTCGGGTGTTTTTCTCAGAACAGGGCTGGCTGCTCCCGGAGCTCGGGGGAGGGGTGCTGGTCGGGGTCCTCAGCGCTGCGGCGGCCGAAGTCCATCCACCCGTAGGCCGCGTCCTCCTCTTCCGCCCACGGCCCCTGCTTCTTGGACAGGCCTGGGAGGCGGCAGACAGGAGGCACGCGGGAGGCCTGGCGCCGGGCCGGGGTCAGGCCTCCCGCCGGGCGGGGTCAGGGGCTCCTACCTGCTACAAGGTGTGGGGGGCCCCGGGGCCCCAGCTGTCTCCGCTGGGCCGACGCTGGGCCTGGCACGTCCGGCCAGTGTGTCTCCAGGGCCTTGCCAGCCGCAGGGCCCAAGGCTGCATCCTGCTGCCGGGAGCGAGGCCTCCACGCGGCCTCGGAGCAGACGGCCAGTGCCAGCGCCAGGGCCAGCGTGCTTGCGTACAGTCGGGGCATCGTGCCTGCGGGGAGCGGGGCTTTAGGCGGCCGTTTCCCTGCCGGCGAGAAGCCGGGTCCCCCTCCCCCCGTTGGAGCCTCTGCGTCAAGCTCTAGAGCAGTGGGCCGGGTGACGGCGCACGCCGTAATCCCAGCACTCTGCGAGGCGGAGGCAGGAGGGTCTCGTGTTCCAGCCCGACCCGGGCACTTAGTGACCCAGGGAGACCCTGTATCGGTGGACTCCAGGGACCCAGCTCCTGGACCTTCTCTGTCCCGTGGCCACCAGGCGGGACGAGTCTTAGATCCGGGACACACTGATGCCGAGAAGGTCTCCTTCAGAGAGGCTGGATGTGGTCAGGGGCCCGGGCCCTCCGGTCTCACCTGCAGAGCGGGACGCTGTCCGGGAGGAGCGGCTCGTTCTGCCCGTGGCCTGGGCAGCTTATAAAGCCCTCGAGGGCCCGGGCCTCCTCCCTCGGGACGGCGAGCCGCAGGGCACGAGCCCAGCAACCCCAGATCCGCAGAGCGCGCTCGGTGGCAGCGAGGGGGCCGCGGGGGCCGTATTGATCGCAGCTCTGCAAACAGGACGCGCGTGATGATCAGGAGCGACGGACTGAGGCTGGCAGCGCCCCCTCCCGGCTGCCCGGGGCCCTGCGCTCTGTCGCTGTGCTCACCCGGGCCCCCTGCCTTCCCTTGGGCTGTGCCAGGCTGGGTTCCGCCTGTGCTTCCTGCTTCCTCCCTCTGCTCCCCAAACCTCCTGAGCTCCTGCACCCCAGCTTCTGGGCTGCTTGTGTTTGCTTTCAAGGGAGACAGGAGACTGCGTAAAAGCCCCCCCAGCTTCGCGTTGGAAACACAAGTTAAAAACGGCTACCAAGGGCCGGAGATTTAGCTCAGTGGTTCCAGTGCCTGCCTCGCAAGCGCAAGGTCCTGAGTTTGATCCCGGTAACCACATACAATGCTGGGCGTGGAGACTCACGCCCACCAGCCATCAATACCGCACACCACAGTGCCGGGTGTGGTGGCTCACGCCTGTCAACCCAGCACCCGGGAGGCAGAGGCAGGAGGATTGCTGAGATTGAGGCTTGCCTGGGCTACATAGTGAGCGCAGGGCCAGCCTGAACTACAGAGTCAGACCCTATCTCATAAAAACAAACAAACAAACAAACAAA
>PVIC010030398.1:0-21952 GCA_004025085.1 Thryonomys swinderianus
CTGTCTCCGAAAAAGCAAAAAAAAATAAAAAATAAAAAATACAAATTCCTTTCAGGAAAACCACGGAGAAAAGGAAAGTCTCATACATAGAGAACTGAAATGTAAAGTGTTATAGTCATTATGGAAAAATAAGATGGAGGTTGCTTTAAAAGCTAGACACAGAAATACTATTTTATCCAACAATATAACTCTTGTGTATATACCCAAAGAACTGAAACTCCTGCATCTAAGAGATGTTTGCATGGACGTGCTTAACTCAGCATTGTTAGCAAAGGAATTGACTCAGATGCTCATTTGTGAATGACTGGGAAATATATTTTCCAATATATAACTTCTCATGTATATCATAAAAATAATGAAATTCTATAATTTATTGTGAAATGGGCAATATTGCAGGGCATTACATTTAGTTAAATTCAGGCACGGAAAGACAAACAGCTCACATTCTTATTTATATGTTGAAGGTAGAGTTTCTATCAAAGAAGCTAACAATAGAACAGTGGTTGCCCCAGTCTGGGAAAGGTCTGGGTGAAGAATAGAAAGAGCGTGGTCAGTGGGGGCAGGAGAGCAGTTGGGTAGGAGGAGTAAGTTCTAACGTCCTGTAGCACAGGAGGAAAACTATAATTGAAAAGAATGATTACAAAATAATTCAGAAAAGATTTGTCTATTCACAAATCAAAAAACGATGCATGTCTGAGGTAATATATGCCAAATATCCTGACTTGATCTTCTACATTCTTTCCATGTATTAAATTTTCATATTGTGTTTAATTAATATGTATAAGTACTATATGTAAGTTAAAAGAAAATTATTTCAAAAACTGAGGAAAATTAAAATTCCACAAATAAAACTTCCCAAAAGTCAGGTTTTCCAACTCCTAACAACTCTTCTCCAATTCCTAAATTGATTAACCTACTCCAGTATCCACTTGGACCCACCTGTCTGCTCCCGCCATGAGCTTAATAGTTTTGCAGCAATCTCAAGATTATCATTATGTATTTCCAAGCAGAAAGTGCTACAGATCAAAGAACATGTCTTATCAATAAAGCTGAGCTCTATGGTTTTTTAACACTATAGTTTTGGATGTATGGTTTAACTGTGCAAATTACATTTCTATGCTTGTAATTTTGGGGTCCATAAAAACTTAGCAGGTTACTACAGACTTAAAGTAAGCATACAGTGAATGGTATCTGGTGTTT
The DNA here is from genome assembly GCA_004025085.1 of Thryonomys swinderianus. Classification (NCBI taxonomy): domain Eukaryota; kingdom Metazoa; phylum Chordata; class Mammalia; order Rodentia; family Thryonomyidae; genus Thryonomys; species Thryonomys swinderianus. Next base: position 1,201 of record PVIC010030398.1, read on the forward strand.
TAATAATTGCCGAAGTTTTCATTTTTACTATCTAGTGTTGGGATAGCACGCATTCGCTCATCTCCTAGTCTCTTGACAATGCCTGTTTGACACATCTTCTGCAACCCACTTAGTGTGCGCATATTGATTTTCTGTCTACATTACTTCCACCAGCCTCACATGACTCTTCTCCGAATTGCCATTCTTGCCATTTGATCAACAACTTTCCTCTGGGAGTTGCAGCATTCTTACATGACCTGAGCCATCTGGTTATAATTAATCGAACAGTAGGAATCTGCTTTGTGTTTAATGCTTTATCTAAAACTTTTTAAAATTACTTTTCAAATCTCTAAGATAATTTGGGAATTGTGCTAAGGATAGAATTATAAATCTAGAAAAGTATTTCACCTGCTGTTCCTACTGAGAATTTTACTCCTATTTATTAAATTGATGATTAAAATATTTCTTAACTATAGTTTAGAGGAGTAAAAAAATAACGAGAGGATCAAGCAACTGGCTATTTAAATTTTATTCCTTCATGAATTCTGTAGTTTATTAGTAAAATTCTTTAGCTGAAAGGATATAACTTTTTCCTTTATATTAATAATTTTTAAATTACATATTACACTTAAATGAATATAGAGTTGACCTATTATTCAAACTGTGTAATAAAGACAACAGTTTTTAAGTATAAATGTGTGGCTTCTTTTCATATTAGACAGAAGTGATATGAATTTTATAGATAAGAGTGAAGATACAGGAAATGTGAGAATCTTTAATTTGTGGTCTATTGTACTTTAAACCATGTCTTGTATTTCATTCACAAAAAAGAAAGAGAGTGGGTCCCATGAGAAATGTGAACAGGATTGTGGGCTTGACAGTCAATTCATCCTAACTGATTGGTGACTTCACTGTTGGCAGTTTGGTTGCTGTTTTCCAGTTGCCCACAATCTGCTCGTCCAGCCATCCAAGAGATACTGCTGAAGTCTGCTGTCTCTGTCTCCTTCCCATCTGCTGTTTTTATTTTTGTTCCTTAATTATGAAATTATATTCATGAAAAAGGAAAATTTTTGCAGTGTGATACAATCCCAGTGAGGTTTTCATCATCATATAAAAGGCTGGTCAGTCTTGTGGTGTAAATGCATTGGGCAAGAGCAAATAATTTACCTGTATGGAAAACTGGAATGAGTGAGATCACATAATGCAATAAATAACTAAACAAATGAAAGTAATTCATAAAGAAAAATACAATTGTCTTTTAGATTTTATAAAGGTCACAAATTAACCACAGTACCCTTGCAGTAGCCTCCCTCCCCCAATGCATGGAGAATACATTTCAACCCCCCCCCCCCAGTGGCTGCCTGATAAATGTAAGAGGCACCAAGCCCTATAAGAATTTAGGTTGTTTTCCCCCACATAACCATACCTTTGATCACATTTAATTTGTAAATAACACACAGTATGAGATTAACAATTGTAACCTCTTAAGTAGTTTTTGTGTATTTCAGTCCAAACTTACCTCTGACTCCATAATCGTTGGAGCTCAGGGCTTGATGACCAGTGTTTGGTTTATCTTGCTGAAGCTCAGTGGAGTCTATCTCTTTCCAATGAGACATGTTGCTTTCAGCTGGAACATGTTTCCTCTTCATGTCTTCACCCATAACCTTAATCTCTTTCTCATCTCATTTGAGCCCTTAACACACACTGTGGTCATAACATTAGCAGTCTGAAGTGTGAAAGAAAAACTAGTGTCTATCTTCTTCATAACTTCACAGATAAAAACTCTGTTCCTACAGGAGATGTTTGCAATTTGGGTTTGATTTTCTTTTCTTAAATTGAGATTTCTTACCTTTTCACTTACAGGAAGGACTTCATGTCTTCTTTTTCTCATATCTAAATTTCCAGAATGACTATTTTTGCACTGGAGTGCAATTATTAAGTAACATAAGTGTTGCTTAAATGTAGCACTGTGCTCTGGGCTAGTGGTATAGTTAAGGAGGTTAGGCTAGATTCCTAGGAGGAAGAAAGAGGGAGGCTTTAAGATGTCATCGTCCTTGGACTTTTGCAGTATGGTGATCTCATTCATAGTCCAGTGCATCTTTCTGTTCATTCTGTTTGATGCTAAGAGAGATGATAATTTTTATTCGGCCATATATTTTGATGGGTATTGGGTATTCAGGAGTCAACAATGAAGTGACTCTAGAAGTCTGAAATGCTGAGCACAATTTAACGCTTATTAATGGCTAATTTCCGGACTTTTCCACTTGTACTTGTCCATTCCTAGGGTAGGGGAGGTGATGGGGTCATAGAGGTGACACCACTTAGTAGATTAGTCCACTGATGAGTTTGTAGCTAGACGACCATGAGGTGGTAAAACCTGCTTGGAGAATGGGGGTCACTGGGGCTGGCAGGTCTCTCTTCCTCACTCTTCACTTGACTGCCTCTGCTTCCTGCCTGCCCAGCCAGTTTTGCATCCCCTCTGCCATGCCACTCCGCCTGACAGTAGCACTGAACTCTGTACATAAGGTGCGCTGACATAAACTTCTCTGTCAGTTGTGCATCTGGTTTCTTGCTCCATCAGTTAGAGAATAACTGAGATGAAGAAACTGTGGGTAAGGAAAGCCATGGAGCCAAAGGTACAGATAAAGAGGACTACTTTAAGTATGGGCTATTGTTTATTCAGAATTTTAAAAACAACTTTATCCTAATCATCATCCTTCTCAAGGGAATCAAATTATTATAACTACAACCACTCTCTCTGTCCTTTTCTCTCTCTTTCCTGTGTGTGTCTCTCTCCTCCCTGCTTCTATTATACTTAATAAGAAGAATTATGAAAATAATTTTAATAAATTGTGGAACGTTCTGGTCTTGCCTATGCAATGATAGGCAGACAAGCCATGAAGTCACATTAATTAAAAATTTACGTTTCTTCAGCCCTCAAGAGTATGGAAGGGTGGACCATCATTGCACAGGACTGATGGGAACCACTCCAGCGCCCTCCACAGGCTGACAGCAGTGCTGCAATCACCACCTGTCAGGCTCTCTCTTTTCAGGGTAGGCCACTGTTCTCTTTCCCTCTTTTCTCCTGCCCTTTCCATATCCAGTGTTAAATACCTACCTTCTCTGCCGAGCTCTCTCTTCTGGTCTTTATGATATCTCTGGTTCCACTCTGTGCTCTAATTCATCTGATTACTTATGGAGAAAACCTGCCTAACAGAACGCTTTATTACCTGACATGGTAGCTGGATCCCAACCTGGATGGGGCATAGGAGTGGATAGAGCACAGCATTGAATGTAGTTAAGAGCAATCTCAAGAAAATTAGTCTTATTGATTCACATTTGCATATTGCTAAGGTATACACACGAGGGAGAAACAAAAGACAAACTTTGTTTCCCAATGCTCAGAAAGGAAATAAAACAAAACAAAACAACTTCCCACCTAGGACTTTCCTGATCTAGTGGATACAATGGTCTCATTTTCAGTCCAGCCTCTCTCTCCCCTTTCTGTTTGTTTCTAAGAGAGATGAATGTTACTGTTTTGCCAAATATTCTAATGGGTATTCAGTATACAACAAGGAATTGGGACTGAAATCTAAAATGAGGAGAGCACAGTTTATCCTAAAAGGAAAGAAAAAAATTGGAAGTGGATGTGGAGTGAAGGTATCAGACAACCCAGCGGGGGAAGTGGTAGACTTCAGAGCAACATGGTAACACTCTGTTTCAGAAGGGCTCACACAGCAAGTGGGAAAAGCTCAGGCTGAGTCACTGAGCAAAGTGTTTTGGGAGAAGAGCATACTCTGCTTTGTATAATTTTTTTTCTGTGCATTTATAAAGTTTTTCAGTGTCACAAGGACCTGGCGATTTTTTCTTCTTTTTTCATCTTAAGGGAGAAAAAATATTATGTCAGTTTCAATAATTCACAGCTGAATAAAGAAAACATACAAAAGACAGAGAGCCATAATGTATAAATAAACATAATTCCTTAATAAGAGGACCAGAAATAGGACACAAGTTCCAAAGACTATAACTAATGGAGATTTTAAACTTACTTCACCTTATGAAATAGGAGTTCGACCTATGTTTTTAATGACAAAGAACAAATGAGTTTCCATATGTGTTCTTTTTGACTCTGTCTGTGGAACACAAACTTAACACACTGACACTTGTTCTAAGTCTTTATAACTGTGATGACCCTTGTAGTTCTTAACAATATTTGTTCATGACCATTATGAGTATTGTAAAAATACTATTTATTACAGCAGGTGAGATTAGGGTGCTGACACAGATAAACTGCTCATACAATTTCACCTCTTAACCTTAATATGTGTTTGATTAGCTTTTCTACAACTTCTAAACTCTCTTGAGCAATTTGTGAATTACCCTGCTAATAGAAGGTAAATTAAAGATAAATTTTACTTAGGATAAATAGACATTTCATTTTCTCTGAGCCATGTGCCTTTCATACCTTGATCTACTAAATTATTCCTAGTTCATACTATCTTTTGAAAGTATTCCAGTTTTGATGATAAATTATGTGGTCCCTAAGTGTGACCTGCTCATAGAGAGTTCAGAAGAGAAGACCAGATCAGAGCATGCCTTTGTTAGATACTGAGAGTTTTACAGTTTCTGGACAGAGATCAGAAAACATGTAGTGCAATATACATCTTCACCTAGAAAGACAAAAAGGATGTGGACAGCTGGAAAGGAAAAGAAATTTCTATAAGCATAAAGTGTCTATGGAAAGAGAGATAAAGGGGCTCATTTAATAGGTCTAACTTTACAGAGTTGAAACTGAGCCTGAGAAATGTTAAGTGATTTCCTCAGAGGCATGTCACTTACTAAGATCAGAGGTCAGGGTGTGATGGGAATTACTCAGATTCTCAGCATGTGACAGACTTTATCATCATAACATGTGAGACAATTTTTCAAACTATAATTTAAATTTACTTGGAATTTCAATGACTCATCATTAACTAAGTGAACACTTTTTGTTCCTATGTGTCAATGTTTCAACAAGGGGGAAAGCTTGTGGAATCTGTGTACCTTTGAACAGAATTGAGGCTCCCTCCACAAAATGAAACTGAGACATGCTGAAAATAAGAATTTTCTTATTTATATATGAAAGTAAAGTAGTAAGATAGTACAAGAGCAATTTGAGAATATAATATAATTATCACACCAGCATAAAAAGACCGGTAATGTTTCAACATTTAACACATTCAGGGAGACCTGGTTTTTGCAGGCTAACTAACATTCTCTTCCCCAAGCTTGCAAAAAGTCTCAAACTTGTTTAACATTACAAATAACCCTTACAATCAAATCCTAAAGATCTTGAAGTGGCTCCAATCAAACACCTTATTTGGAGATAAAAACATAAGCAAGTCATTTCAATCCAGAACTACAAGGGGGAAGTCTTTGAAAGGGAAACTGATATTTACCACTGTTCCTGAAAGGAATAACTCTCTATTTTTATGGGTTGTGCCTCCTTACTTCCAACAAAAAATAAAATGGAATTGTTGCATGTAACAAGTAATTCAGAATATGCTTTTATATGGAAATGGAATATTTACAGAGGAAATCAAGTTCTAATGAAAACTGCAAAATGAGTATAGTGATTAATTCATATCCTCATAATAGTGTGAAATCTGGATAGATACACAGAAGGGTTACAGTGTGTGAAGATGAATACGAAAATGAAGGTGTAGCAGAGTGGAGCATTATGTATACATCAAGGAACACCAGAAGTAGAAGCAAATCTTCAGGAGCTGAGGGTTAATCATGGAATAACTTCTACCTCTCAGTCATCAGCTCTGTGCGTGATTTAATCTCAGGTTTCTACCATGAACTCTAGGACAATTAACCTCTATGTAAGTTTATTTGTGGTGCTTTCTCACAGTAGCACCTTGAAACAAAACGACCTTTACTTCTTGGAAGAAGGAATTTCTAAGCCAAGTCCTGAAGCATATTAATAATAGAAAGAAGGCAGTTTGAGGAAAGAAGGGACAAATAGTAAAACAACATGCACAGAGACTTGCTGGTGACAGGAAGTGTTTATCTGTTGGTGTCTTCCAGAGAGTGGGCCAGGAAGCACACAAAAGAAATGTAGAATGAATAAGTCCAGATAGTGAAAATTGGACCATACTCTGGAAATATGAGATTGCCTGAAAGGTAAAATCTTGAAAGCTGAAAGAATTCTGAAGTTAGAAAGATGCCCAAGTTCAACAGACAATATATGGAGATTGGGTTGCTATAGTTGGTTCCAGTTCAATTTTTTCCTGTTCCTTTTAACCTCTCCTAAATCTTAGTTTTCAATATGCATTTAAAATCATTTTGTCCACTTGTTATTATTAAAGCTGTTACATCTCACCCATGTTTAGAACTGATGCTTGTTCTGTTGAAAAATGTAGATTATCACTGCAAAAAGAAACATGACAATAAGATGCTATACCACCAAGTTGATTTCTGAGCAAAGAGAAAAGATGATGTTAGAAATGGGCACACAAAAGAGAAAAGATACATACAATTGACAGAAGAAAGTTTTGACATGTGTAATTCAAAACACAAAATGAAACAATGTAAAGTCAGAAATGATCTATGGTTACCCTCTTGCAATACCAGGTGGGATGTTTTAAGTATTGTGTGATTTATTCCTATTTAATACATAACTGGGAATTACTGAAGGTTCTTCAAAAATATCAAAGTGATATTTTTGAAGAACATTTCACATTTGCAAGCAAGACTGGACTGGTGACAGAGTTAACAGTGTATTAAAAGACTTACTCAATGTGATTTTTAAAATTCTTTTGGGTATATTCCTAGCAGGGAGATAGCAGGGTCAAATGGGACCCCTAGTCCTAGTTTTCTGAGAAATCTCCACATGTATCTCCACAATGGTTGCACAAGTCTGCAATCCCACCAACAATGGAGAAGGGTTCCTTTCTCCCCACAGCCTCACCAGAATTTATTGTTGGTTGTTTTTGTAATGGCAGCCATTCTTTGTGGAGTGAAGAATTTTAAAAAATCACATTGGAAAGACAGATGTACACCCTTGTTCATAGCAGCTCAGTTCGTGATAGCTCAATCTTGGAAACAACCCAAATGCCCATCAACTGGAGAGTGGATAAAGATGTGTTTTTAAAAAAAAATAAAATGGAGTATTATCCTGCCATAAAGAATGACAAGATTGATTCATTTATGTGCAATGGATACACCTGGAGGACATGCTAATGAGTGAAATCAAGAGATAACAGATAGGCAAATACCGGATCTTCGCATTGATATGAGCACCTGTAGATGCAAATGAGCTCTAGAAAGTATGACAGTCTTTGTAGAATGGGAAATATCCAAAGGAAATTTGGTGTGGGGATGTAATGAGGGGAAGGAATAAATATGATTCTGAAAGAAAATAAAAGAGCATGTATATAGCGTGTGGGGAGGTGTGGGTGGGTGGAGATATGGGTAAAAATGAGAATTGACTGTGTCACATATTGGTACAAATTCCCCAATGTTATGTGTGATTGTGAGATGTATATAAATTGTACCAATAAAGAATTCATTAAAAAAAAAGACTTACTTGATTTTACCACGGAATTTCTAGAGGACAAAATTTAAATAAGAAATTAAACGAATTGATTTTTTAAAATGCTGTTGTTTTAAATATTATCTAGTGAATTAATCTCTGGCAATCATTATCATATAACATTCACTCTTCCCCAACTAACCAATGATAATGCACGTGTTTCCTGACTTTTAGAACCTTTGAGCCTAAAAGGGATGACAAAAACAATAAGCATAAATAGAAAAGCAGTAATATAGATCTTCACTATATAGGACGCCTGAGAGGTAATGCATTGAAAGAAAAGTTGAGAGAAAATAAATTTAATAAGGAAGGGCTTATATTTTGTAAGTGACCCTATGCAGGAAATTAAATACATATAAATAGATATGAGACAAGAATTGAAAATACTCTTTAGGTATTCCTTTCAACATTCCTTGTGTTTATAATGATATTCATTGCAGTGCACTTTTGCTTCTATTATCCCTCTTCTTAAATCCTTCAAGTATATTAAAACTTATTTACATATTATACATATTTACAATCCAAATCCCATGAGCCAGTCCCATAAAGTTTCTACAGAAATTGAATGTCACATATTTAAAACTCAAAAACTGTATATAAGAAGTTTGTTTCCCTTTATATTTTTACTTCCTGATTCTATTTTATTAATGTATTAGTTTATTTTGGAATGTTTCACTCCTTAAACTTTTTTTGTATGTATTTGTTGCTGAGTATTCATTCTCAGATTATAATTAGGATGTCTTTGCCCTTTTATGTATTTTTTCCCATAACCGTACTTATATCTTGCCCTAATTCTCGAAAGAAAAGAAGTCTGAAAGATTCATGCCGTGGCACGGTCAGGAATCCTGCACTATTGCTTCCTCCACCTGCGCTCTAATGATTTTCAAGCAAATACATTTTCATTAAACTAAAACTTCATGCAGGTTTAAGAAGCCACATACTGTCTTTCCAGTTTATTTTGATATCTTTGTTCTTCTTAGATAATTTTAAAGCTCCATTTCTTTCTTTTTTTTTTTTTTTGTGACAGGGTCTCGCTTTGTAGTTCAGGCTGGCTCTGAGCTCACTATGTAGTCCAGGCAAGCCTCGAACTCAGCAATCCTGTCTCTGCCTCCCGAGTGCTGGGATTACAGGCATGAGCCACCACTCCCGGCAAAGCTCCATTTCTTTCAATCATTCTTTCCTATCTCGACATAGTACTATGCACCTGTAGTCCCAGCTGCTGAAGTAGCTGAGACGGGATTCTCACTTGATCCCAGGAATTCAAGACAAGTCTGGGCAATATATGGAAACTATATTTGAAATCAATACAGAACAAAACTCCAAAAAACAAGACTAAGCAAAGCCCCCAAATTCATTCATTCACCATCATTACAGACATTGTGTTTATCTCTTCCTTCTTTTACCTTCTACTTTCTCATTTGTATAATTTCCTTTCTAGCCCATGCACTTATTTGCATTTTAAATTTTCTTTTCTTCAAGAGTATTTCTTTCACAAAGGCTCCACATGAATAGAAGAGTGAGAAAATTGTCCTCCTGTCACTGTCATCTTTCTAATTTCTACAGTTCAAAGTTATTCAGCTGTAGCAAAAGGCTGCACTGATTCTGCCCAAACTTGTGTCTTCAGTGTCAGGCAGACCAGCTGCAGGTACTTGATTCCTCCTGCTGTTCTTTCCAGAAGGAAGAATCTGCATGGGTCTGGTGCTCACCACCCAGAACTAATGTTCACAATAATTAATACTCATCTGGGTGTGAACAACAGGTAATATGAAGCTTTAAAATGCTCAGCATTCTTCTTTCCTTTCCTTTCTTTCTTTGGCAATTTTGATATCAACTTATCAACATCTGTGAGAACTATTTTTTGCTGCTCAGTCTACCACTTTGAGAAAGCATATAACTTTTGTGTATCAGATTACTGACTTTGCATTTTCTTTGTTAACTCATTAGAAAAAATCTGGAATCAATTTTGTAGACTTGAAATATTCACTCCTTTTCTTTTCCTCAGTCAGAAAAATATCTGCACAGAGTCCTTTCTTGTGAATGTAACCTGCAAATTACATTCTCTTTTTCATCTTTTTATTATTCTGCTTTAAAAATTCCCCCTAAAGGGAAATACTCAATACATAATCAGAGTATGAGCTAAATGGGCCACTAGACTTTGCCCCTTTTCACTTTCCTTTCTTCCCTGCCTATCCATTTAAATCACAGTTGCCAGTCATTCTGGCTAAAGAGAGCATCTTATCATGTGAGTAATTATTTAGCATGTCTTTGTATTTTCTTAGAGAGAAAGTAGTTATATGTTCGTTCAAACATAATAATAATCATTCCATATTGTCCTTTGGAAACATTTGAAATTTTTCATCAGTCGATTGAACAGTTTTGCCCTTGAATGATAATGTCTACTCTAAAAGTCTTTGGTGCAACTTACCAACTCTTCTAGTTATCAATATTGATGATGCAAAGCCTTCCAACTCTAAGTCTTCCTTTCCTAGCCTTTTGGAATTCAGCACTTTTTCAGGCATATGTTCAATAAGCTCAGGAAAATCTTTTTTTTTTTTTTTTTTTGCTTTTGAGACAGGGTTTCGCTTTGTAGTTCAGGCTGGCCCTGAGCTCACTATGGTGCCCAGGCAAGCCGCCGCGAACTCAGCAATCCTCCTGTCCCTGCCTCCCGAGTGCTGGTTTTTTTGCTTTTTGAGACAGGGTCTCACGTTGCAGTTCAGGCTGGCCCTGAGCTCACTATGGTGCCCAGGCAAGCCGCCGCAAACTCAGCAATCCTCCTGTCTCTGCCTCCCGAGTGCTGGGATGACAGGCGTGAGCCACCACGTCTGGCATTGTGGTATGCGGTGTTGATTGTTGGTGGGCGTGTCTCCACTCCCAGCATTGTATGTGGTTACCGGGGATCGAACTCAGGTCCTTGAGCTTGCGAGGCAGGTGCTGGAACCACTGAGCTAACTTTCCGCCCCAGGAAAATCTTATTAGAGACTTAGAAAACTTAAATGACTGGGTATCTGGGTCTTTGATACCCAGTAAGGAAAGCTGAGCTCCTAGCCAGGCCCAGGTCTTCCTACATAGAACTGTCTCTCTTTAAACTTGTTCTTGTAAGCACCCTTATCACCCTTATAAAAAAGTTAATGTGATTGTGAGCTGTATATAAAGTGTACCAATAAAGAATTCAATTAAAAAAAGTTAATGTAACATTGTGACTAGGCGATGCCTTGCACCGGTTACATCTTTTAAATCAGGCAACCTGTAGGAGATGATCCTTATCACTGAAAAAAAAATAAGAAACACTTAAAGTGGCTTTTCTATCCCCCAGACACTTCTACCACACTCCTCCTGCCTTTGAATCAGGTGACTGTAGACTGAAATCCCTAAAATTGTAAGCAACAATAAACCTCTCTTAAGAGGTGAGTGTTAAATGCTTTGCTCAGCAATGAGAAGATTTGCTGAATGTAAACAGCTAGAAGGTGAGCATAAAGCATTTGTATTCTTAGCTTTGAGCCTCTTACTAAATATTCTGTTATAGTAAAAATTACTTAAAATTCTGTAAGTACGAACAACCTAAAATCCAAGAAATCTGTTTGTTCATGTGTTTGAATTTTATTGCCAAAAATTAATATTTTACATTTATTAGGGAGATATGGCATATTTAAATCATCAAATTTATGTTTAATTCTGTGAAATCATTTTATGATGAAATATTTCTTATTTTTCTCTTTTAAGAATATATGATATTATTTCTTTTTGGTGTCTATAGTTATTTGGCAAATAAATTCTCCCTAATTTTACAGTGGAATCTTGGTTCACTAGTGCTTTTTTGGTGAAAGCATTTGTAAACATGTTTTTTTTATTTATAAATTTTGCTGGGTGACACACACAGCCATGCTTATCTTTCCAGCATGAACACGAACATGGCCATCTTTCCCAGAATTGTGGTATGAATTAAGTTTGTGAATCGAGGTACCACTGTGTGTGAGGTCAGCTCAGGATGAGTCCTGTAGATGTCCATGGGCTCCCTGACATCATGCTAGAACCATAGCCAAAAATGGCCTGCATAGAAGCCCACATGCCTGGGGACAGAGATTCCTGTACCACACCCAGATTATGAGAAGAACATGTTTCCCTTTCTTTCACAGCAAATGCTTCAATGGTATCTCTTTCTTTAGACGTACTTGATAATGCTTGGCAGTGTCTTATGTCTTCACCTGAACTCACCTCCTGGAGAGGGTTATAAAAACTAGTGTCTAAGAATAAACAGAACTTGGGGGCTGGGGATTTAGCTCAAGTGGAACCGCACCAATCTTGGATTCATAAGGGCTTGAGTTCAATCCCTGGTACCTCAAAACAAAACAAAACAAAACAAAACAGAACTTTCAACCATCAGCTCTCTGCCTCATTGTTTGTTGATATGATACAACAGGTCTCATTGCCATGGAGGATGTTCAGGGTTCTCAAAGACCCTCCCAACACCACTGTGCTAGTTATTATATTAGTATTTTAAAATAACAAAATCAAAAGCAAAAATTAACTCAAAATTACTTGTACAGGTTACATGTAAAAATATAAAAATTTGAGATTTCTACATAGGTAAAAAGGTTTGGCCTCAGGGTAGAGAAAGCTTTTTGGGGGGCTTGCACACAGAAGAACAAAGTGTTTTAAAATCAAATTGATAAAATGGTTGTTTTTGAATTATCTTAAGTTCTATTTAAGAGATACTGTTAAAAAAAGAAAGCACTAACTAGTACAGTAGTGGCTGGAAAAAACACTCCGTTCCACCCACTCGAGTTTGAGCAGCAGCCCATGGTCAGTCATCCTTCCACTGTCCTAAGGAAGGTAAAAAAATAAAGTAACAAACACCCAGAAAATTTCTTAAGCTTCAAGCCACAGACATAAATCTTAGATATCCTGGCTTGACATTTAGCAATCTTTTCCCCACCAAAACCTTATTAAAAGTTCATATATATGAACAGTGTCTCATATAACTAATATATCCAAAGGGACTGATGGGAAGCATATGCTCATGGAAGGCGCCTGAGATGACTCAGAACCTTGTCACCCATTCCTGTCTGTCTTACCTGGAGACCAAGTGAGACCAGGCCTGGGGGCACATGCTGTTTAAATCTAAAAGCTGGTTCATCTCTATGCCGCATTTTTAACTTTCTTGTCATTCTAGCACCTTTTTTATGTTTGTAAAACTTCTTGTTGGCATGGGCTTGCCTTTAGAACATCTTCCTGTGATCATCAATAAATGTCATTGCTTTTATTTACCATTAAATGCACATTTGTAGTACTTTGCTCATTGCACACGAGAGCCCGCAATTTATTACTTGATCCACCCCAGAATATCAAAACCCAAAAATTAAAAAAAAAAAACTCATTTCTAAATCCAACAAAGTATAATAAGGCACAATTCAAAAACTACAAAGAACCAAGTATACATTTAGAAAGATTTAACCAAGAAAGAGTAAATTCACACATGCCTTGATTTTCAACATCATTACTAATCATGGAAAAATGAGTTAAATCCAATATATAGCAATATAACTACAGTTGCAAAGATGAATGACACTAAGTGATAAGGATGTGGAGTAATTGAGTTACTCATTTTTCTGACGGAAGTAAAATTGTACACGATTTTAGAAAACTGGCCTCTTCCTTTTTTTTGAAATTAAATCTGTAACCATTCCATTCCTGAAGTAGGTACTCAAGACAACTAAAAACATTCACTGACACAAATATTAGCACATGCATACACATGTGCACTGCATTGATAGGCAGGAGACTTCGAATTTCCAAGTACAGATTGAGAGATTAGAGGGCAGTTTGCTTTCTCCCGGGGTCTAGAATACCACAGTGACAATGAGAAAAGCTACAGCTGCCCCATGCTGAGGTGCACAGCCACACGTGTGAGACTCAGTCATTCTCTGAAGAAAAAATAGCCAGACAGGAACTAGACTTTCTCTATTATTCCATTTGTGTTTTCTTTTTCAGGATAAGGTAATACAAGGCAAAGACGAGTGCAGAAGCTTTAGAGTATAATGGAAATTTTGTAAATTTTATAATTCTGGTTACTTAAATAAATTACAATATATTTTACATTATTTCTTGGTTTTGTTGGATTCATTATTTGTGCAAATTTCATGTAGAAGCTAATCAATTTCCATGGAGAGAAAGGTCTGGGTAGTTAAGGACGTATGTGAAAACTGGCTATCCATTATTTTTATATAAATTTCCCTTCACTGTATTTCATTTTGAAGTGCAGTAGATTATTTATAAATACAATAGTTTTCAGACTTATTGTAATTTTTCATTCTGTTGTATATATGTTATGTCCTTCAGAAAAAAGCAAAGTACAGAAGATTGACATTGGTAACTAGCTATGGGCATGCCCTCATCTACACTTCTCCAAACCTACAGAGATTTTTTTTTTCCTATTCACAGAACAAACACAATTTCATTGTTGTATTCATTCTAAAACATGTTGATCACCAGGTTTACATGCTCTAACTTCATTATGGCCTGCCTTTGGTCCATTTGCATAGTTAAGACTTTTCTTTGTTTAAAATTCTTTATTGGTACAATTTATATACATCTCACAATTGCACATAACATCGGGGAATTTGTACCAATATACAACACAAGTTAATTCTCATTTTTACCCATATCCCTACCCACCCATACCTCCCCACCCCCTATATATATGCTGTTTTATTTTCTTTCAGAATCAGTTATGACTTTTCTATTAAATATTTGCACATTTATCCTTTCATCTGAAGCTTGGCTGTGTATCTTTTCCTCACAAATTTAGAATTTCTGAGCTACATTTATAGTTCCTCTATGTATGATTGACTAATTGCATTTTTTATCTTGTATTTTACCTGGACAGAAAGGTCCTGCAGCAGTTTAAAATCCAACATAGTACTGCAAACAGCCCAGTAGAAAAATTAACAGAATAGGGAAGTCCCAATAATCATGAAAGGGGAGAACCTCATGAGTAATCAAAGAAATGAAAACTAAACAGTGAAACATATTTGCCTTTTGTCACAAAAATATAAAAAAATAGTTATTGTTTTAAAGGCCACAGGGAAAAAGAATGCAAGTAAGAATGTAAATTGCTTTCTAAAAGGGAATTTTTGAAGATACATTTTAAAACTTTTCAAAAAGCATTTCATGTTTTAGCGAGAAGCTCTGCATCTATTAATTTGTTTTAAGTAGTTAGGAGCACAAATATATAGGCACAGAATATTTTTACTGCCCTCTTTTTAATACGGTAAAAAATCCTTTAATTCTTATGATGGTATTAATTGATAGCACGCCACACAAATGATGTCTAATCAAATATTTCATGTCCCAGAGCACTGTTTAGAAAATATTTCAGGTAAATGTCATGATATTTGCTTTAAAAGGTGTGTGCATACAAAGAAAACAGTCTTGGAATATACATACCATGATGTTAATCACTGATATTTATGTTGTGAGATTGAGGATATATTTATTTTCTTTCTTATGCTTTTCTGAAATTTACAAAATGCCTGAAATCCATATATAGGATTTCAGACACATGATTAACTCTGCAGCCATAGAACTAGTTCATAGTTTTGGGTTGTTTACAGTCTGTCTCCACTTGGTCTCATTCACATTCATTTCATTATCTGATATATGCCTGTGGGCAAAATTCATCATAGGACACTGCATAGGTTTTCTGGTGACTCAGATGTCTCTCAGATAAATTCTATCTACTTATAAAGTACCAGAAGCCTGCTTATTTTAACTCTGTTTTGCTCTTCAGTATTTGTGTGTGTGTGTGTGTGTGTGTGTGTAGTTGTTACTGTTATTGTGTTTTTTCCTTCAGTGTATAGGGTGATCTGTACAAAGCCCTCATTGTTGGATTCCGTGTTTTGGTATGTGTATTCTTCCTTGATTGTCCTTTTACTTCCTGCCCAAATTTAATTTCCTGGGTCGTTATCCATCCTTCATATTTGAGTACATTGAATATTCTTCCTGTGACCTTTCCTGACTGACAATCTTTGTCATCCTCTGGTTTTCCACAGTGTTTTGCTCGTGATTCTTTGAAAATGATCTTTTGGAATATTTAGTGATGGTCAAATAAGGAATCAGTGTGAGGGGTTAAGGCCTGAAGTGAGAAGGCATGGCCACGTGTCCGCACTACTCAAAACTGGCAAAGAACCTAGCACAGGTTGAACGGCCTGCACCCAAAGTGTTTGGTACCAGAAATGTTTTGGACTTTGGATGTTTTTACATTTTGACATTTTTAATCATATGTAGACTAAGAAACTGGGAATGGTACTCAAAACCAAATGGGTAACTCAGTTACATTTTATATAGACTTCACATAAATATCATAATGTTACTAATTGATTATATGGAGTGAAGCTTGAGAGTGTGTATTTTCCCACTTGTGGTGTCATGCTGCTTCTCAAAACACTACACACTTTAGAGCATTAGGCATGTTGGAATCATGGATTTCTGGACCAGTGATTCTCAACCACAAAGCTAAGTAATCTTTGAAAAGGAAAGAGAAAGAATAAAATGTATTTAAAGATAGGAAAACTGGCTTGAGTTGAAGTTCAGTGTTAGTACGTGCTTAATATGCTCAAGGCCTTGGATTCAAAAATAAAAAGATGAGAACACTAAAATACATGGGATCAAAATTACTATGCACATATTGGAGTCAGTATTAAGTATAATTAAAAATATAAATTAATGGCTGGGCATGTTGGCTCACACCTGTAATCCCAGGACTCAGGATGCAGAGACAGGAGGATTGCTGAGTTCAAGGCTTTCCTGGGCTATGTAGTGAGCGCAGGGCCAGCCTAAACTACAAAGCGAGACCCTGTCTAAAAAAAAATAGTATATACATATATATATACATATACATACATATATACATATACATACATATATACGTATACATATATATATCTATATCTATCTTTATTTGGTAGAGTTTTAAAATATTATTCCCTGTAAAATGTTTCAAAGGCATAAAATGTGCTAAAGTGAAGCAAGGCCTGTAAATTCAAAGATAAGGAATTATCATTTTTAAAATTAAAATCATTCATTTACTTTGAAAATAGTCATCTGATCCATAACAAAGTATAAGATAGGAGAGATAACAGAAATATATGTGTGTATATATGTTATTGTTTTACTTCTTAATTGTATTTTCTTCATTTTTCTGGTAATATTGAAAGATCAGATAAAATACGCAGCTTGGTTTTATTGAGAAAAATGTTTTCTTCCAATTAAAGGTAAAATATCTTATGATTTCTAGAACTGTATTCACGGCAGCAATATGGATCAATTTGCCAAAAATGAAATGAAGCAACCCTCCATCTAGCCATCCAGGCAGAATGATATTTTGCCTGCCTAAACTCCTCTTGACATTTTCATTGGTTAAGGAATTACTCTTCACTTTATGGCTTAAAGATGCTTAGTGCTTCAGTAAAAACAGCTGCAGTTTCCTTTCTGAAATGAATATTTAAAAGTTAAAAATATGGCAATATTTTAAAGTACTTTACTCATTTATAAAATGTTTGGAAGTTTGAGATTAAAATGCTAAGTATTTTAGATGCATTTTTAGAAACCCATGTGCTAGATATAGTTTATCAGCCCAGTAACAAAAATAATCAGTGAAAATATGTCCTTTACTAGGAAATTATTTTACTAATATTTTTAAAAATTTCCTTTGTTTTTAATATCATTCTTTTTTCAGGAATGATATCTTTGTATGAATGAGAACTTTAAATTAAATTTTTGTAGTACCTGCAAATAACATGTGTAGTTATGTGCTTTAATTAACTACATGTGTATTGCTTTGAAACTTATTTTTTCAATTACCAGTCTATCTTACCATGCTATCAATATACATATGTATATATATACATATATATATATAATTTGATTACTTTATATTAGGTATGTATTATTTATTCTTATTTATTATTTCATTTAAAATGATGGCCAATTTTTAAAATTGAATTCTTTATTGGTACCTTTTACATACAGCTCACAATCACCTCATTACTGGGGAATTCATACCAGTATAAGACAGAAGTTCATTCTCATTTTTACCCATATACTAACCCAGCCCACAACCCCCTACCCCCTATATGCATGTGCTATCTTTTACTTTTCAAATCATATTTATTCTTTCCCCTCATTAATTTCCCCTACAACATTCCCTTTGAGTATTTCCTATTTCACAAAATCTATCATACATTCTAGAACTCATTTACATCTACAGGTTCTCATACCAAAGGAAAGATATGGTATTTACATATCAATGATCTATTTATTTCACTTATTAGTGTATTCTCAAGGTGTGTCCATTTGCACATAAATTAATGAAACTTTTCATTATTTATGACAGTAATACTCCATTTTATTAAAAAAAATCTTCCTTATCCAGTCTCCATTTGTTAGGTATCTGAGTTGTTTCCAAGATTGGGCTATCACAAACAAGAGCTGCTATGAATATGGGTGTGCATATGTCTTTACAAAATGATTCTTTTAATACCTTCAAGTATATTCCTAGCAGGGGAATAGCAGGGTCAAATGGGACCTGTAATCCTCTTATCCTGAGGAATCTCCACATTGACCTCCGCAATGGTTGCACAAGTCTGTAATCTCACCAACAGTGAAGGGTTCCTTTCTCCCCGCAGCCTTGCCAGGAATTATAGCTATTTAATTTCACAAAAGCAGCCATTCTTTGTGGAGTGAGAAGAAATCTCAGTGCTGTTTTCATCTGCATTTCTCGAATGTTGGTCATTTTTTAAATTAATTGCATTCATATCTAATAATTTTTGAGATCTCTGTATTTCGATTTAAAATAATTTAGGTAAATTATTTGCTTTCCATAATATTGAAGTTCATAACAGAAATGCCATAGGAAGTAACGTTTATTTATTATGAGTTTGGAAATTCAGGGTCAAGGGTCTGAGCCAATGTGGTGGCTCTACAGGCACTCAATCCTCTTAGTTTACAGATGGCTGCCCTTTACCTCTGTTCTTTCAAGTTAGAAAGACAACTCTAGTCTTCTTTGAAGAACACAAATCCCATCATAGGGCTTCACTTTTATGATGCTACTTCAAACTGATCATTTTGGAAAGGCCCAATATCCTAATATAACTCTGTTACAGTTGAGGATTTGGATAAGATTTGAATATATTCCCCATGCAATTTATGTGTTGAAAACTAATACCCCATGTTAAAGCAGTGAAAGTTGGAGCTTTCAGCAGCTGATTAAACCGCCAGAGAAGATTGGTATGTATGAAAGTAGGACCTGTCTCTGTTACCTTTTTCATTGCTGACTCAAAATAACACCCACAAGTTAAAGGAGAAAAGGTTTATTTAGAGTCCCAGCTTGCAGAGGTTTTGATCCATAGTTGACTGGTTCCAAGACAGGGTGTCATGGTAGAGAGATGTGGCATCAACATAACTATAATAGATTTTATGCAACTATCCATGTACATTTATAGAGTTCTGCTAAGTTGAACCTCTAGAAGTCAAATAACTGAGGCTGTACATTTGTACATTTTTATTTTAACAGATACTACATAAGTTTTAAGCTTATAATATTCATATATATATATATATATATATATATATACACAGAGAGAGAGACCCATAATATTTGTGCGTATATATGATCAAATTATCAATTTTTCATTCTGGTATGATAAAAATGCAATTTTTTTCTATTTTGATAATAGCTTATTTGATTATTTTTCTATTAAAATGGAACATTTTATGGTGTTCATTTACAGTTACTTATATAATATATACTTGTTCATATTCTTTTTCATTTTTTGATTCCTTTGTCAAAATATTTTACATAACATGAAATTTTTGTTGATGTTCTGACAAATGCAAGGTCAGCATCACTAAATGTTGGTGGATTGGATTCTGTACCATGTGTACCAGTGTGGACTTTGGTTGAGGAACAGTCATTACACAGAGCATTTACTTCTGTAAGCGAAAAGCGGCTGGAGTTCAAATGCAGGATTTCTCTTACTAGTTTACATACTTGCAATCCCTTTTTACAGCTCAGCTCAAATCTAAGCCATAAATTAGATCTTTTCTTTTTCTTTTATTTTCTTTCTTTTTTAGACAGGGTCTCACCTCGTAATTCAGTCTGGCCCTGAGCTCACTGTGTAGACCAGGTTAGCCTTGAACTCACAGCAATCTTCTTGCCTCTGCCTCCCTAGTGCTGGGATTACAGGTGTGAGCCACCACACCTGACATTTGAATTTACTAAACAAAGGTAAGCAACTCAGTTACAACTAAAGGTCATTCTAGTTTGTGACATTCTGGAGATAATTATGATAAATTTGGTAGTTTGGAGTTTAACATCCTCCAAAAACTCATATATTAAAGGCATGATCCTAGGAGATACAATCACGCAAGACCATAACATAGAGCAGTACATCCTTAGGTTGCTGAGATTGTACCATGAAGGGACTGTGGGACCCACGTCTTTCACTC
Organism: Thryonomys swinderianus; assembly: GCA_004025085.1. Classification (NCBI taxonomy): domain Eukaryota; kingdom Metazoa; phylum Chordata; class Mammalia; order Rodentia; family Thryonomyidae; genus Thryonomys; species Thryonomys swinderianus. The sequence goes on from PVIC010030398.1 coordinate 21,263, forward strand.
TACTGTCTTTTATGCTTCTAGGTCATGAAATAATCAATTAAGCTCCATGAATCACTTCTTACCTTTACCATTATGAGTCTACCATATATGGACCAAAACATTCAAAACTGTAAGATGAACTCTTTCTCTTCTAAGTTGATTATATGAGGTACATATTTGTTATAGTAACAGAAGGCTGACATCACATTATAGAATGTGCTGAAAATCATTGCCATATATTTTGTTCCTACTTAACAAATACAATAAATGTATCAGTGAACTGTATCATAAAGACTTGCATTCACAATTTTATTAATGTTTAAAAAATTAATTACTAATACATAGGTGGACAGGTATTCAACTTGACCAGAAATTATGAATATAAAAAGGTATGTTAACATTTTTTTCTAAAATAAATGAGAATAAGAAGTGCACTAGTGGAATGTTTATTTGTAAGAATGAATATACATAGAAGAAGATAGTGACTTGGTTTTGACTTATAATGAACCATGCAATTGACGTATTTTTTCAAAATTTTAAAATCTTTCCTGTACATTTTGAGGAGTAATGCATATTTTGTTACAAAACTTGAATGTCATTTTAATTGTTTTTCTGAGCTTGTTAATATAATCAACTTTTAATTGATTCTTGTATCAATATAGATCATTTTCCTTTTTCCATAGAATCATTAATTTTATTCTAGCATTGTGT
>PVIC010030399.1:0-10919 GCA_004025085.1 Thryonomys swinderianus
AAAAAAAAAAAAAAACTGCATAGTGAAACCTGACTCACAAAATTAAAGTTGTTATAATCTCTGTATTTTAATGTTTTTAAATACATAGTGAGTTTTGTCATAATATCACATTGAGAATTTATCTTGTGATAATAACATGAATAGAGTGGTATCCTCACTTTTCATTTTCCATTTTCGTTTTCTAGAAATACTGCATTGTACTTTCATTGTAAGCATAAAATACATATAACTAGCCGGGCGTGGTGGCTCACGCCTGTAATCCCAGCACTCGGGAGGCAGAGACAGGAGGATTGCTGAGTTTGAGGCTTGCCTGGGCTCCATAGTGAGACCCTGTCTCAAAAAAAAAATACATATAAATATGTAGAGTATTATATATGTAGTCTTACATGTATACATATTATATAGAAAGTACCTGTAAATTCATAAAGTATAGTAATGATAATTTAGAATTTTTAGACCTTTCTGAAATATTTACATAAATGAGGCTAATATGACCTTTCTATAATTTTCTCATCATTCATTCCCAAAAATGAGAATATAAAAAAATTACCCACTTAAATGCTTTACACCTTAACTGAACCTTAAAAATGACTTCGCTCATTTTCTTTCTTTTTTTTTGTTTTTGGTGGTGCCAGGGATCAAACTCGGCGCTCATTTTCTTAATATGGCCTGGTGATTCTTTTTCCTCAGAACAAGTAGAAACTATAATATCCTCTGTCCCTTGCAAGTTATAAAGTCCCAACTAATTATATCTATTAATAGTGAAACATATAAGGACTCTGTTATTTTTTCTTTACATTTTTTTGCTTGTTTCTCTTTAGCATTTACATAGTTGTCATATTAAAAACTCAACCCATGAAAAACTAACCTTTATTTTTTGTTTTATTTTTCATTTTCAGACCAGGGGAGCTGCTTTTTTCATTATTGCTGTGATCTGTTTATTGCTTTTCGACAATGATGATCTCCTGGCTAAAATGGCTGAGCATCGTATCCTTTCACAGCAGATGAGAGTTATGTAAAGACTTGCAGAATAATAGAAGGCTACAGGAGAGGAAAGAAGAAATGAATGAATTAAATTGATCAATCATGAATGAAACATGCATGGATTAATGCAGGCATCCTCATTATTCAAATAATGAACAGTTTCATTCTATTAGATGTTTTACAGGATTCAGTATTTTCTAACAGTACTTGAAAGCTGAGAAATTCAGATATTGAGAGAATATATATTAGAATAACATGATTGTCCAGTACATTTCAGTTTCTCCGTCTGGTTTTCAATTTTTTGCTCTAAATTATTGCTGTACCACAGCTTCCAGTTATGTCTTGCATAAGCCCACATTGCTGGTCAAATATGCCTCCTGGCTTTATTCTGACTTTATTTATGCCTTGTTTCCTATCCACATGCCATTACTTAATCCAGTCAGGAGAACTCAAAGTACTTATTTTGGCTCTTCTGGCTTCTGCTGTAATTTCTCACATCAGTTTATTAATAAGATAATAATTACTGGGCCGGAGATTTAGCTCAGTGGTTCCAGCGCCTGCCTCGCAAGCGCAAGGTCCTGAGTTCCATCCGGGTGACCACATACAATGCTGGGCGTGGCAACTCACGCCCACCAGCCATCAATATCATATACCACAGTACCAGGTGTGTTGGCTCATGCCTGTAATCCCAACACTCAGGAGGCAGAGGCAGGAGGATTGCTGAGTTCAAGGCTTTCCTGGGCTCCATAGTGAGCTCAGGGCCAGACTGAACTACAAAGCGAGACCCTGTCTCAAAAAAAAAAGATAATAATTATTTTGTCACAAAGAGAGAGTGAAACATGACTTTATGATACAGCCTACATCCCTTCCATATTTGCTTCCTGCTTGCTTTACTGGGGCTTATGTGGTCAGTGACTTAAGTGACAAGTTCAAGACTGATTTTATATTAGTCTAAGAATACAACCTTAATTCCAGTGGACAGGGGGGTTCAGGGGAATTCTGTGCTCCTGGCCTTTTGTCCTACTTGGAATACATATGCATGTATCTTTTGGAGATGAACTAAACTTTTGCCAATACATCTTAACATTATTATACTTGTTTTGGAGACAACAGAAGAAACATAAGCCAGAATTAAATTTAGATTATTCCAGTTTTGGGTTTTTTTTTTTTTTTTTGAGACAGGGTCTCACTTTGTAATTCAGGCTGGCTCTGAGCTCACTGTGTAGCCTAGGCAAGCCTCGAACTCAGCAATCCTCCTGTCTCTGCCTCCCGAGTGCTGGGATTACAGGCGTGAGCCACCATGCCCGGCACTGTGGTATGTGTTATTGATTGTTGGTGAGCGTGAGTCTCCATGCCCAGCATTGTATGTGGTTACCAGGATGGAACTCAGGACCTTGAGCTTGTGAGGCAGGTGCTGGAACCACTGAGCTAATCCTCTGGCCCTCCAGTTTTGTTTTTAAGAAACAACATTAAGTTATTTAATACCCAAAATAACCAGTCTATATGCAAACCAAAATTAGGTAACAAATTTCAAGAGTACTTTAAGCTTCACAGAGTTAATGTTTGGAATTTTTTCCTTTACCGTAATCCCCTTAGCTGAAGGACATCATGACAGTGCTCTTACTCACATGCTTTACACAGCAATTGCCTTCTTAGGTGTGGCAGATCACAAGGTATGTTCTTTGTTGCTAACTGATCAAAAGATTCTGAAAAATGGCCTGGAGACATAGCTCAGTGGATGGGTGCCTGCCTGGCAAGCGCAGGGTCCTAAATTCAATATCTGGTACCATTAAAAAAAAACCTGATAAGAAATAGCAACTGTAACTTTGTCTCCTTGTTTTCCTTTTGTTGTGAGACAGAGTGGCAGTAGTTCAAAATAGTGTTAAATTTATATGTAATCCAGGCTGGCCTCAAACTTGGAGATCCTCCCATCCTGGGATTATAGGCATGTACAACTACAGCTGGCTAGGAACTATAACTTTAAAAGTGTATTTAGAAAGGGTGGGGGATTTAGTTTAGAGATTCCAGCATCTGCCTGGCAAACAGAATCTCCCAAGTTCAATCCCCAGTACCACATATCACAGTGTCAGGTGTGGTGGCTCACACCTGTAATCCCAGCACTCAGGAGACAGAGGCAGGAGAATTGCTGTGAGTTCAAGGCTAGTTGGGTCTACACAGTGACTTCAGGGCCAGCCTGAACTGCAAATACAAAGTGAGACCCCCTCTCAAAAAAAAAATAAAAGTATATTTAAATTAAGTTATCAGGGTATACAGCTCAGTAGCAGCCCACTTGCCTACCATCAACAAAGTTCTGTGTTGGATCCACAGCTCTATAAAAACTTTTTTAAGTAAAATAAGTTACCAATAATTGCAGTATAGCCTGCCATTAAAGTAGTTAAATAATTGAAGATATGAAAAGAAAAAGACCCTAGTTCCAATTCTTCGAGTACACATTTAAGGATTGAAGATTGTCTCTTTCTAATGAGACTAACCTCATTTTACTTACAGGGTGGAGTACTGTTGCTAGTACTGGCTTTGTGTTGTAAAGTTGGTTTTCATACAGCTTCAAGAAAGCTCTCTATAGATGTTGGTGGAGCCAAACGACTTCAGGCTTTATCCCATCTTGTTTCGGTGCTTCTCTTGAGTCCATGGGTCATCGTTCTTTCTGTGACAACAGAGGTAAGAGCAAGATGTAATGGTAATAAATAAAATTACTGTTACTTAAAATTTCTGTTTGACATATTGTTTGTTTGGGAGAATGGTTGATTGGCTTTGAGATAGTCTTGCTTTGAAATTCAGCATGGCCTAGAACTCAAGGTGATCTTTCTTCCTCAAGTGCGTGGATTACAGGTGTGTACCACCATACCCAGTTAAATTTAGTGCATTGTATTTTGTTTTAAATTATAATTGAAAGTGGCTTAAAGTAGCTTTGCTTCCCTTTGTAGTTTTATAACTTGGAGCCGATTTATTTTATGTAAAAAATATAAGTCAGATACCATTTCAATAAACCATCTTTTATATTCCCATGGCCCAAACGAATTAGTTGGAAAAAAAGTCAGTTTTAGGCTCAGGGATTATAGGTCACTGCATATTTATAAAATTATTCAACAGTACTTTCTTTTAAATACTTTAGAAGATAGTGAGGAGAGCCCGGAGTGGTGGTGCATGCCTATCATACCAGTACCAAGGAGGCTGAGATAAAAGGATTCCCATAAGTTTGAGGCCAGCCTGGGCTACCTAGTGAGTTCAAGGCCAGACTGAACTATGTAGTGAGACCCTGTCTTTGAAAAAGAAAAGAAAAGAAATTGGGTAATTTACCAATATCTTGGGGGTTTTTGTTTTGTTTTTTGTACCAGATCAAACTCAAGACCTTGAGCTTGAGAGCCAAGCTTAGTACCACTGAGCTAAATCACCTGCCTTTCCTGTTTTTCTTATATGTTAGCATTTTGTGAATCATATGAATCATGAGAGTATTTGTAAATCATGAGTAAAAGAATTAACCAAAGTGTAAACTATATATATATATATACATATATATATACACATATATATAATATTGACCAGTTTTTGTTTATTTTTCAATTCTAGAGTAAAGTTGAATCTTGGTTTTCTCTCATTATGCCTTTCACAACGGTTATCTTTTTCGTTATGATCCTGGATTTCTATGTGGATTCCATTTGTTCAGTCAAAATGGAGGTTTCTAAATGTGCCCGCTATGGATCCTTTCCCATATTTATTAGTGCTCTCCTCTTTGGAAATTTTTGGACCCATCCAATAACAGACCAGCTTCGGGCTATGAACAGAGCCACACACCAGGAAAGCACAGAACATGTCCTATCTGGAGGAGTGGTCGTGAGTGCTGTGTTCTTCATTTTGTGTAAGCATTTTCCCATTTTTTAAAAATTCTAACAAATTTATTCTTATGGATTCTTATGTTCGTATCATTTACTCAGTTTTGGAAATTACTCAGTGCTTGTATTTCATTGTTCACTGGCAAGTACTGTGTTGGTTTTTAGTAGCTTTATCTCTAAAACTTCGGTAATATACTTCTTTTTTCTTTGTAGCTTCCAACATCTTATCGTCTCCCTCTAAGAGAGGACAGAAAGGTACCCTTATTGGATATTCTCCTGAAGGAACACCTCTTTATAACTTCATGGGTGATGCTTTTCAGCATAGCTCTCAATCAGTCCCTAGGTTTATTAAGGAATCACTAAAACAGATTCTTGAGGAAAGTGACTCTAGGCAGATCTTTTACTTCCTGTGCTTAAATCTGGTAAGATTTTTAAGTATTAGTAATATATCTTAAAAGATCAATATTTTAATTTTGACAGAATGGTATCATTTTAGGACTTCACAAATTTCATTAGAGATGGGCTGAAATGTATATTTTCTCTTAAGTATCTGTCAAGATCACAGGACCATATTTAGACTACTTAACAAACAAAATACTATGGAAGCATCAGTATGTTGAGTCCATAAATGAAGTAGCTTTTCAGATTTTTATGTCTTCAAAGGATGTCACTACAGACCCCTGATCACTAGTATTTTACAGCCTTACTAGTTTTTGCAGATATAAAATTATCATGCCTACTTTTAACTAGATTATAAAATAAATATATCTGATTTAGCATAATTTCTTACAATTTATATAAAATGAGATTTCTAGTATAAGTGGCAATTAATTAAAGAGGCAGATTTCGAACAGATCTTCCAACAAGGCTTTGTTAATTAAAGGTTAAAATCTTTATGATTAAATTCTGATAAATTGGGTTGGGGATTCAGCTGAATGGTGTCAAACAAGTAAGGAGGGGATTCTAATAAATCTAAAATCTGTTGTTTTTCCCACCATATTCCTCTAATGTTATTTTTAAACATTTTTAGCTCTTTACCTTTGTGGAATTATTCTATGGCGTGTTGACCAATAGTCTGGGTCTGATCTCAGATGGATTCCACATGCTCTTTGATTGCTCTGCCTTGGTCATGGGACTTTTTGCTGCTCTAATGAGTCGATGGAAAGCAACTCGGATTTTCTCCTATGGGTAAGTACATTGTCCATCAAAGTACAGTGAAGAATCAGGATGCCAATTCTATGAAAGGAAATAAAAATGTATTATTTTTAGTGGAGATAATTTTCACTTTGTTTTTCTTTAGTTTGAGGTAGATATGAAGTAAACATTTGATAAATACCTAATGATAGTGAACTTAAAGTTAAAATCCCTGACAAATTCTTTTCATAGGCAAAGAGCAAAAACAAACAAAAAAAAGTTAAAATCTTAAGATCTTTACCCAAGGTCCTTGGAGTTTGGTGGGATTCGGGGGGGATTTTTGTTTGTTTTTTAGGAAATGAAATATGCATGGGTGCTAAAAGAGTTCTTTTTAACTTTGTTTTATTAAAAGGAACACTCATATTTTTATTTTTTCTGGTATTGAGGATCAAAATCGGGATCTTATGCTTGCCAGCCGCAGAACCACTGAACTAAATCCCCAGCTTCAACATTCAAAATTTGAAGTGACTATACATGAAAATGTTCATTAAGTACAATAACATCAAATCATTTTTGTGCAAGGTATTTTGATTAGAATACTAAATTAATAAATTTAGCTGTTATTCTCAGTACAAATAATTTTGGTACAAAGCAAAAATCTATGTGCCATTACACATACAGAGCACATCAAGAGTTTTAAAAAGAAAGAAATATAAACAGAAAGAAAGAAAGGAAGGAAGGAAGAAAGAAAGACATCTTGCTAAGAATTAGGAAAGAAGGGGCTGGGGATTTAGCTCAAGTGGTACCACACCTACCTTGAAAACACAAGGACCCAAGTTCAATCCCCAGTACTGCAAAAAAGAAAAAAAAAAAATAGGAAAGCTGGGCATGGTGGCTCACGCCTGTGGTCCCGGCACTTGGGAGACAGAGGCAGGAGGATTGCTGAGTTCGAGGTTTGCCTGGGCTACATAGTGAGCTCAGGGCCAGTCTGAACTACAAAGCGAGACCCAATCTCAAAAAAAAAAAATCTGGACTTGTTTTGTCATTTGTAAAATAATAATGTGTGTGTATACTTTAAACACTTATTTTCCTTCTCTAAAACTTACTGTATTTTAGGTATGGCCGGATAGAAATTCTCTCTGGATTCATTAATGGACTTTTTCTAATAGTAATAGCTTTTTTTGTATTTATGGAGTCAGTAGCTAGATTGATTGATCCTCCGGAATTAGATACAAACATGTTGACAGTAAGTCTTTTCCTTTTCCTATTTGAATTTCTGCTCAGACTTACAGTTTTTTTAGTTGTATTTGTTGATGTAGAAGGTTCCATTTTAGTTGTATTTAAATCAGCAACTTCTTTCTTGTGACATAGTATCTGTCCTTTATCCCATGGTTTTAAGTTAATACTGGCCTGAAAATACTAAACCGAAACTGCTATAAATAAATAACTCCAAAGTATAATTGGCTTTTATTACATGTTTATAACTGTTCCATTTTCTTATTAGTTGTTGTTAAACTTTATTCTGAGCTTGTATGTGTAAGAAAAGACACATTAAATATAGGATTTGTTATTAACCAGATATCTGCCGGGTGGTTTGGTTTCATTTGGTTCGGTTCGGTTCGTTTTGTTTCGTTTCATTGTAGTACCAGGGCTACTGGGGATGTCTTAATATATCCCCTGAGGATAAGTAAAGGATTATTGAATTTGAAAACCAAATTTTAGAAATTAATCCTTTTGTCCAATATTTTAATAGTTAAAATTTTAGCTTATATTATAAAACATAACGTACGGGTTTCTGACTTTTTAAATGTTTTTTGAAGATGTATTTTTAAATAACTGAGGAAATTTCTATACTAGAGAGAAAATCAGAAAAAAATTCAGATTTTAAAAGTTTGACTCCACAGATTATATCACTACTGTAGAAATGCTGTATGTTCCTTTTCCTACTTCCAGCCACTTCGTGTGCTGTCTCTAGTTGTTGGCATGCACCACCTCCACTCCTAACCCACGGCCTCTCTCAAGGGAGGTTTTGATGCTAGAGATTAAACTCATAGCTTTGCACATGCTGTGACCTACTGTCTCAGTGCTTCTGTATGGTAAGCACGAAAATTAAAAGACAGGGCATTGCTAGACATAGTAACACTTGCTGATAATTCCAGTTAACTAGGAGGATGAAGGGACTGAACTCAGGACCTTGCTCTTGCCAGACAGGTATGGTGCCACTGAGCTACATTCCTGCCTCTGGGAATATACTACTCTTGCAGGTAGAATTAGGGGACTTTGACCTACTCCCCTTTTTTTCTGATTAAAAATGCAAAAATAAAGTATTTCTCAGAGAAGTATTTATAAGGTGGTAGAGTTGCTGTATGCCCTACCTGATTTCATTCAGACTCATTAACTTATAACAAATTTATCAAACTAACTGAAACCAAATTCTGGCAGACCAGTTGTCCAAGTCTCGAGAAGCAAATAAGCTCCATATATGTTTGCCAAAGTAAATCTCTTTTTTACTATGCTGAAAAATATATATATATATATTTTTTTTTTTTTTTTTTTTTGAGACAGGGTCTCTCTTTGTAGTTCAGGCTGACCTTGAAGTCACTGTGTAATCCAGGATAGCCTCAAACACAGTGATCCTCCTACTTCTGCCTCCTGAGTGCTGAGATTACCATCCCTGGTTGGTTAAAATTACTTGTATCCCTCACGTTTATTATTGCCTTTTATAAAACAAATTGATTAAATAAAGGAAGAACTATAGATATATGTAAATTAGTAGTACAGTGATCTAATCAAAATAATTTTATGAAAAAGGATAATCGGCCGGGCGTGGTGGTTCACACCTGTAATCCCAGCACTCAGGGAGGCAGACAGGAGGATTGCTGAGTTCGAGGCTTGCCTGGGCTCCATAGTGAGCTCAGGGCCAGCCTGAACTACAAAGCGAGACCCTGTTTCAAAAAAAAAAAAAAAAAGGATAATCGAAGCTAACTATCCTTCAGAGTATTATTATGGCACTGATAAATCAAGATAATTTTATTCACTGTCAAAATAATTAAGAGATTGCTACTGTGTGTTGCATTTTCATAATGCCTTTTCTACATTAGAAATTTTACTGTAATGGCACAGTAAGGCCAGGCATGGTGGCACATGGTGTAATCTTAGCTACTCAGAAGTTGAAGCAAAAGGTTGGCACATGCAAGGGCAGCCTGAGCAGTTAGTGGGACAGTCTCAGAAAACAAAATAAAGAAAAACTAAAAGGCATAGTAAACTGTATTTGGAGCTCACTAGGTAATACATTATAGTCATTGTCATACAAACTGTTGAAATTTACCTAGTTAGATAAGCAAGATTTGAAATACAGTGTATCCTTGCAATGGTAAGCAGTACTTTCAGACCCTTTAAATAAAACTTTGCACTACTTACCTATAAATAAGGCATACATATCCTTTTAAATTACTTATTTACACTAAATCCAAACTTACCAGTTTTGTTTAATATTTGAAAGTTACAATGATTCTTCTAAAATTTTTAATGTTTTGTACTTATGGAACTTATATTTTACTGTGAATATTTTCAGAAGTATAAACAAAGCATAGCTACATAATTTTAAATAATAAGTTTATTTTTAAAATTATAAACTTAAAGATTTTCTTTTGTCCTTTCACTAGCCAGTCTCAGTTGGAGGGCTGATCGTAAACCTTATTGGTATCTGTGCCTTTAGCCACGCCCATAGCCACAGTCACGGCCCTTCTCAAGGAGGCTGTCACTCATCTGATCATGGCCACTCACACCACACACATGGACACAGTGACCATGGGCATGGCCACAGCCACGGGTCCCCAGGCGGAGGCATGAATGCTAATATGAGGGGTAAGTCCTTACAGAGTACTGTCCTACTTTCATCTGGATTCTTAGTTGATGCTCTGTTTTTATTAAGTATTGGCCTTCTTGTACAGTTGCATTTTTAAAAGGCAGTATATGGCAGTCAAGCATGGTGCCACATGCCTATAATCCCAGAACTCAGGAGGTTGAGGCAAGAAGATGGGAAATTTGAAGCAAATCTGTGCCACATCCCAAGTTCAATGCCAGCCTAGACAACAGTGAGACCCTTTCTCAAAATAAAAAGAAAAAATAGTATGTGGCCCAGAAATAGGTCTAGAGGGCCAAGGATTTAGCTCAGCAGCCTAGTGCCTGCCTGGCAAGCACAAGGTCCTAAATTCAGTCCCCAGTACGCCCCAAAAGTCTAGAATCGTGTGCTATAGAAAACACTCATGTGCTAGACATGTTAGCACATTCCTATAATCCCAGCACCTGGGATTCTGAGGCAAGAGAATCACTGCAAGTTCAAGGCCAGCCTGAGCTACATAGAGAGACCCTGTCTAAACTCAAAAAAAAAAAAAGAGGAAACACTCGTGCTTGTAAAATGGAATATTACTCAGCTTTTAAAAAGAAGGAAACTGTAGTATTCAACAACATGGATGAGCCTTAAGGAGGTTAGGTATGTGAAATAAGTTGGTCACAGAAAAATAGTTAATACGTGATTCCACTAGCACGTGATGCCATTCATAGGATCAAAGCATGGAGCGGTAATGACTAGAGAGGAAAATGAAAACTACTAGTCAGCAGGCTAAAGTCTCAGTTAAGGCTGGGGATTTAGTTCAGATGGTACCACGTGTACCTTGCAAGTACAAGGGCCCAAGTTCAGTACCTGGTACCACAAAAATAAATAAAGAGTCTCAGTTATGTTTGGGAATCTACTGTGAAGCATTGTGCCCATAACCATCAAGGATGTATGATACCTTTAAGAGGATACCATTCATGTTAGGTGTTCTTACCACAATAAAGGACATTTTTGAAACAATGAAAAGGGAACTGGGGATGCAGTTAAGTGGTGTAATGCTTGCCTAGGAAGTATTAAGGCCTGGGTGTGATCCTCAGCACCACAAAAGAGAG